>SCDS01000011.1:0-150884 GCA_004149465.1 Drosophila nigromelanica
TGTTGTTGTTTTTTAAAGTTTTACGGTTGCATTAATTTTTTTGTGTTTGAATTTACTTTGCAAAGCAACCGCATCTATGGCCGCGGTTTGCGCAACGGTAATAATAACTCGTGATCCATAATTCTACTCTTTGTTCTTTATTACTCTATAGGGTGTGCTTGAGTGTGTGTGTGGGTGTGTGTGTGTGTGTGTGTGTGTGTGTGTGTGTGTGTGTGTGTGTGTGTGTGTGTGTTAGTTGTGTGGAGTGGCAATGCGATGATGCATGTAATTGAAGCGCAAAGCGTCATTTGGTTCGGGCCAGTATTAACCGGAGTGAACCCCAAAATTGGTCAGCTGAGTAATCAAGCAGGGAGTAAGAACACTTATTTAATTTTAGTCGCTCCATTAACAAATAAAACAATTAAGAACGCTCGTTCACAGTATAATAACAGCTTGGAGCATTCAAAAAGGTTCTTAATTATGATTGTTTTTTGGAAAAATATCGGGATTGGGTGTGGCCTGATATTTCGAGAAGGTCGTCAGAAATCTGTCTGCCAAATTTGGTGAAGGTTTCTTTTCAAGTTACTCACCCAAAAGATTTATGGATTTTTATTAATTTGCCACGCCCCCAGTGGGCGTATGGAAAAATCTTTATATGCGATGCTTAGGTAAGGACATAAGTAAACTGTCTAACAAATTTGGCGTATCTAGCTTTATAACTGAGAGAGGTACATAGATTATTGTCAAAATATCTTAATAATATACTCGAGTATCTTTTCAAAATTTCAAGTCTTTAACATCAATAAAAATTTCGTTCTGAGTAATAGATGGACAGACGGATAGATACTCTTTTTTTTACTGCTGCGCCACAACAATAATAGTTATTTTAATAACTTGTCGTTAACTATTCATTTGAATCCAAGCAGTCTGCGGCCGCAAATGTCTCCAACAAATGTGACGTATTCGATGCAGTAAACAGAATGAAAGCAAAAATAGAAACAAGCACTCGGGCAAAGATCTTACATATCTGTTATCTACTATTAGACAGCACATATTCAATCAGCAGTTGTCGCTCAATTAAACGACATAACAGCCCATGCAACAACTGCACGTACTTTAAACCTGTCTCCTGCCCAAAAAATTCCCCTTTTTATCCTATTACTCAACCTCAAAAACTTTCCCAAGCCAAAAAATAATGATCTCAAAAATTCCCCTTTTTTTTCTTAATATTAATTTAACCTCGAATACTTAAAAAAAAAAAAAAATAATAAAAAAATGGTTGGTGCACGCATGCGCAGCATGCGCAGCATGCGTCACGTTTGTAAACAAAGCATCGTAGCAAAACAAACAAGAAAAAATACGAAAAAACAAGCTTTATACTGAAGCTGATATGCGCCAGCCGCTTACCGTTTTCTTCGGTGTAGCCCCAGTGATGGCTCATCTTCGAATTGATCTTTGGGCTCTCTAGATGGGATTACGAAACGAATCAGTTGTTTTAGCACTCGCGCTTTCTGGCTTTTTGTCGCGAACGATTTATAAATGAAACCGGGGGGAATCGGCTTGATTTGTTTTTATTTTTTATAGTAAGGGTAGCGCGCGTCTGTCTGACTAGTCCGCTGGCTGTAGACTGTTTGACTCGAGGCAGCGTCGCCGACTTCGAAGCCGTTGCGCCAACTAAAAAGTACAAAAGCAAAAGCAAAAGCAAAAAAAAATACACGCACCTAACCGGACTGGAATAACGAGAGAGACAGACAGTGCGAGAGAAAGAGAGCACACGCTAGCGAGCGACCGAAAGAGAGACAGAATAAAGAGAGCGTGCCAATTGAGCAAGTGTATTAAACTACAGTTTTGTACCCCGCTCACACCGCAGTTTGCCGGCCGTTAGTGGCTAAGTGTTGTAAAAATCGTTGACAGTTCAATTGGCTGCCGAACGCACCGCTCGCACCCGCACCAGCAGAATTAATTGCACTGTGTTGAAAAGTGCGTGCTCAATTTGGAATGCATGTCGATCGATTAGTGCTATCGATTGCTAGCTGTTTGGTGCTACTGGCTGTTATTATACAAGCAAATTTAAGCTGTACGCGATGCTGCATGCCCACTGTGCGCTCACACACACACACATACACGCATGCCAAATTGTCGCCTTAATTTATTGTTGAACTTTAGTGCATTGTTTTTGTTGTTGCTATTTAGCAGACAGGCACAAAGCGTGATCACGATCGCGCGCTCAGCGGCACACACACAAACACACACACGCATACACACACGAACACACACATACAGCTGTTAACAGTTTATGCCGAGAATCGACAATTTAATCTTAAAATTTTTTGGGGGAAAATTGAACCACAGCTCGTCGCTCAATTGCCATAGGGATGTTTTGCTTGGGCTGTTTGGGGTTTGGGGGGAAGGTATTTCTACGCCTCAATTTTCATCAACGCTTTGCTGACAACGTTATTTCATTAGAACTGTTGCAGAATGGGGCCAGTTTAGCGAGTTAAATCAAATTTACGTCTAATTTAAACATTTCTCTGTTTTAGCTCACATATAACAAATCGCTATGTACAGTAAAATCTCTACAAATGTACTGATGCATTGAGACAATATAACAAACAACTTTTTTAAGCTAAAAACGGGATAAGGGATAATTTTATTTAAAAATCAAATAGAGATTCTTACAGTCAGCATTTCGAATTTATCTCAACCATAAGTTAAATAGCTCAAAATAAATTTACAAAATATAAAAGTGTTGATTATTTAACAGAAATTTATTTTTTTTGCTTTGCCCCAGGTAGCTTTTACTGTAGATTATTGTCGTCATCTGGTGCTAGTTCTTTCGCCCGTTACACGCTGCGTATGCGCAATTAATTTACGCGTGCGAATATTTTACAACAGTTTGTTTGTTTGAACAATTTTTATCGCAGCTTATTTTTCAATTAAGAACATAACATTTTATTTGCACTTTGCGCAGTTTTATCTCTGTCTCTCTCTCCCTCTCTATCTATCTCGCTGCCAGAGGGCGGTTCACGTGAGCGCACGCGGTAAACCTTAAATACATTTCCGTAATTGCAATTATTGCACAACACAAATATTGCAACAAAAAAATAAAAAACTAAAAAAAACGACTAGGGGAATGGGAAATGTGTTGCGCTAGCAGCCCTCCGACTCAAGGTCGAGTTAGGCAATTAAATGGCAGTCTAATAACAATCTAACCAGTTAGAACTGTCGACGCAGTGTTGTAAAAGTTCTTAATTTAATTGGAGTTTTGTCTAATTGCAGCACTAAAAGAAATATCAGTTGGGAATACTTTCAGGCAGTTCAACTTCTGAGTTCAAGGCATAGTTCATTAGATGAACTAACTCACGGTCACACTTACTTTTTTGTCAATCTAATCTTTTGGGTTGATAAACAAAAATAAACAAAACACAGCTTCTTGGTTTATTTGTCTGGCGGATCTCCCGCACTACTTTGTTTATTTATTTTTTATTTGTTTGACTTTTAGACTTTTTGCGGCGCTTTTTATTTTGCGTTTTTGGGGTTATCTTTTATCTAGTAGCTCCCATAAACCGAGCATATATATTATGATTCAAATAGCATCTGGCAGTGCCGCACCAGACGGAAATGAAGAACATATCGTGTAGAAACCCAAATGCTCTTCATAAAGGTATCACTTACAAATAAAATTCAGGCATCATCATCCTTAAAGTATACGGACTTTTACAGATACTCACATATTATATAAGTGTATATTTTGATATTTTTCTTTATTTTTATATACATTTTTATTCATATTTTTGCTTGATGTATGGGATTATTCAAAAATCTTGTATATATTGGTATATATTTAATAAATCAAAATTACATGTAAGATGCCTACGTCGTACTTTTTATATATTATCAGATGCGAATTCGTTGAATAGATACATCACATTTTTAAATTTACGATTGCAAGTTGTTTTGTTTTTTCTTGTATATTATCAAATATATGCTTATTACATTAATCTATCTTTCTAAATGCAAAATATAATTTCAGTATTTGATTGGGTATTATTGGTATTCCAAATTATTTTGTTTCTTCGGTACTCATTTTTTGCAGATTTGATTTTTACTAATTTAACTGTTTAACGAAACGGGCGTTCGTTTCCAATTAACACATGTCGAAATCTGCTGACTTCAATAGCTCCAAATTCGTCAGGGGCGTCATCAATTGAGAGCCTGATTAAGTTTCTAACGAATATGACTTATTCACAAGATAAATTAGCATAGCTCTCAAAATTTGTAGTTCACACACAATACTTCCCCTCCGAAACTTTCCCCCACCAACATTACCAAAAAAAAAACCCAAAAATCTGTTAGTCATTCGTGCTCTCCGTTACTTGAATATTTAGCGAGCAGCGTTTTGTGTTAATCGAATTTTTTTTAATGAAAAATAACCAAATCATTTATTTGAGTGACACGTGAACAAAGATTTTTTGAAAGAAATTTGCGTGTTTCGGAGCTGAAGCTGTTAAAAAATTTCAAGGTCCTCACAAGAAATTCATGCATTAATTATATAAAACCATTTCTAGGCAAATCGTACGATCGCCAGGCAATTAAAAACAGCCAACACTCGGAATACAAAAGTATTCGAAGGCGTTTTTTTATTTTCTTGCAGAAAAGCTAAAGCAAATGATTTTTATTAGACTTTAAAAATAAATTTGTGGACTAGGCTATAAATTGCCCTGCCTTTTTCTGCTGATTTATCAATGAAACTCATATTGCCAGCACACTGCAGTATTCTAGAACACGAGTCGATCTGCTGTTCCAGACATTGGGCGAAAATCTTTTTAAGTGTTTTATTTATTCCCAATTCTATTTATTATAATAAATGCGTCGCACACAACAAGAGCATCATAAAAATGCTATAAATCGGTACCCAAAGATCTACAAATATAGTACAAGAAAGTCGGTATGCTTTAGGCGAGTACGGACAACTTTAAGATACTCAGTACTTTTCTATCTATCAATCATATCATAATATATATTCTGTTATATATATCTTCAAAATTTAATACAAATTTGAATTTACTCATCTCCTTTCCTTAATCTATTTAACGTAATTTATTATTATATTTTTACAGTTTAGTGCTTAAGATACATGAGAAACGCCTGTGAAATACTCTTCATAACTAGACAAAAAACTAAAATTTATCTGTCCTTACAAAATCAATTGAACTAAGAGTGGACTATAACTTAAGTACTAAAAGCTAAAGTACAAGATTTATAAAATAATTAGATTCATAAATTTTTATCAAAGATCCGGTGCGTTAAGAACTTGGGATCATTAAAATGGAAACAAGAAGGACCTATAAGCAAACCAAACTAATTTTCTGATAATCTCGGCACAATTTTCTCAGAGTCGTTCACAAAACTTATTTTTAAAATACTCTCAAAAAGGAGACATTAAGAAATTAATTATACAACATACTTTCAGGCATATCATTTTCAAATGATTTCCAATACTTGAATAAATAAACATTGCATACTTCGCGGTTCACAGCTGCTGAATTTAATAAACAAAAATCCCTAGCAGAACAGCTTCACCTCATATCCTTGCACCTTTGCGAAGGACTTGGCGCGTTAGGATTACAAACACCCACTTTATAGATCAGCATTTAAATATCCACAAAATCCTTGATATCTTGCAAGCTAAAAGAACAATTTTGTTGTCCTTAGGTAAGCCCTGGCCAATACGATTTTTTACGCCAGACTCTCCAGAATCTGCAAGGATACGGTCCAGTTACGGTCGGAGGAGATCGCAATATGACCTTGTTTTCGCTATAAATAACAAACGTTCCACTTCATATTTTATTATTATAATAGATATATTTGAAATATATAATTTGATTTAAATTAGAACTAGCAATATACAGGCTAAAGTTTAGCATATGATTTATCAGTATTAATGCTACATAATAATTGATAGATAATATGTAGTAGTGGATAGTTAAACAAAATGGTTACACCAAAGAATTTTACGTTTGCCAGAAAGAAAATAAACTATAGGTTATATAACATATATATATATATATATATGTGCGTGGCTATAAACCGATTCACATACATATATTAAAGCCTTACTCGCGCACGCACACACAAACACACACACACACAGTGTGGGAGTGTGTGTGTAAACATGATATAAAACAACAACACTTTGTTTAAACCTAAGTATAAACATTACAATTTCATATATATGTTTGTATATATAAATATAATAAAAATATAAACTCTGCTTACAAAGGATTTGGCCAAAGGACACAAAAACTAAACAACATAACAAAAAAGCCAGGATACGATGATAACTAAAGGGTTGCCAGTTGGGTGTTGCAGGGGGAGGGGTTTGGGGGGCGCCTTTTTAACATGGCCAAGTCAGCGTAGCAGTGGGCGTGGCTCTTAAGTTCGTGCGCCTTGACTATTTAACATTCACATTGACATTCACATTCATAATATTGAATACTGGACCGATGCGCATAAAGACGCGCCTAAGGACACTTCTCAGTTCTGGCTTGAGGTCAAAGCACATCATCTCGCACAACAGGCTATAGTAGTTGGACACATGCGTTGCAAACTGCAAAAGAAAAAGAGGATAATCAAAACCAAAAATTAACAAACCATTTTGTTTAACCGAAGAAATACCCTTGCAGATACAGGACATAGATATAGGAAATGTGCTATATATATTCTTTTAGTATCTCAATACTAATTCAGTTTAAATTAAACTAAAGTTCGTTATTGATATATTGTTGTTTAGATATCTTGGAACACATAAAAGTTATTAATATAAAAGCTAAATTCTCAACCGATTGCTCCTATATAAAATGTATAATATAGTCGTGACTTTTTTTATACACAAGGAGATCAAATGTTAGTTCGTGATTGATTGATTATTCGTTTGGTTAAAAATCATAAAAAATTAAAAAAAAAAATGATTCATATAACAGCATTATTATATAGCATATACCTGCTGATTAAGAATATATATACACTTTGATTAAACACAAAACAAAAAGAAATATTTTCTGCTATGATTTAATTTCACTTGGTACTCACCCGGGCATCCGACATCTTCAGCAGTCGCGTCAGGATGAGCAGCAGCAGGGATGTCCACTCATCGCGATGCGCCTCGCTCTGCAGGCTGAGATAATAGGCCAGTGCCTCCTTGCAGACTTGCACCAGCTCGTGCTCGATTCCGGGCCAGTCGCTGCGGCGATTCTCATCGCCGTACATTTTGAAAAAGATGCGCAAGACGCAGGCCAGCGAGGCGGTCTCCTGCTTGAGCAGATTGGGCTTGACGGAGCCCTTGAAGCCGGCACGCCAAAGCAGATTGCGCTGATCCTGATCGGCATTGAAGCGCTTGGCAAACCGATGCGACTGCATCAAGCACTCGGCGAGCGTGAACAGCTGCCGTGTCCGCAAATAGCCATACATGCCCTGCTCCTCGCGTTGGCAATCCAGCTGCAGCTGCTGCGATTGCGAGGCGCCGCCGCGACTACCGCTCAGATCGGCGGCCGCCTGGGCCAGCGTCTCGGCATCCTCTTTGCGCGACGTGGCCGGAAAGAAGACGATATTGTCCATGGTCTGTATCAGCTCCAGCTGCACCACGCACTTGATATGCAGCGCCTCGAAATGATTGTGCGCCAGCGCCATCACCGGCAACTCCTGCGCACTGCTATTGGAATGTGGTGTGGAGGAGGCGCGACGTGGGAGCTGCTGATGCTGTTGTTGTTGCTGCTGCTGCTGCTGTTCTGTGCCCTTATTGGGCCGCCAGCTGAGCAGCTCCTTGGGCAGCGTCGCATTGAATATGTCCAATATGCACTGGCACGTCTTGTCCCAGGTGACCTCATTGAACTTGAAGCCATTCGAGATCACCAAATTCTCGAGGCAATTGGTGCCGGAACGCGCCAGCTGCTCGTTGTTCTGCTGGACGCACCAGTGAAGCTGGGCGAACAGCTCCTCCAGCAGCAGATGGCCCAGCACATCGAAGTACTGCGTGAAGACATCGATGATCGCATAGAGGGCGTGATTGCAGGTGGTTGTCATCCATTCGGACTTCTCGGTCACATGCTCCGGCAGCTTCATGTTGTCAAAGATGCGGAAGATCACATTGAACAGATCCTTCCACCAGTTTGGCTTGAAGCTATCGCCGTGGGTTTTCACAATCTCGAAGAGCACGGTCAGGCCGCGCGTGCGCACGTCCAGCTTGCATCGATTGACAACGCAGGAGAGCGAGAAGAGCATGGGAAACCAGCCGCGCACCCACACACGATCCTCCTCCGCCACAGAGGCGTCATTCTCCATGCCCGCATGCTCGGCAAACAGCTGGGGTGCATCATGAACACACTGGGCGCAGTTGCGCACCAGGCGTATGGCCTCCATGCTGGTGTCCGGGAAGCGTGCATTGCACGCAAACTCCGACAGGCACTTGACCGCATCCTGGAACGAGTCCACCATGACGGCAAACTGTCGCCGATAGAGCTCGCCAATAATTTTGCCTGTGGTCTGGAACGCCAGCTCCACAATTTGCTCCTCATGATCCCCAGCAGCCAAATGGAAGATGGAGAAAATGTTTTTCCAGCCGGATCGTATGTTATGAGCCTGCAAAAAATTTAATAGGTGAGATTTAGATTTAAATGCTGAATAAATCTAGATTTTTCCAGCGTGGCTGGGATTTTTACCTGGGAGTTGACCATCTGGGCGATGCAGCGCACAACCATGTCGCGTATGGCCGGTGAGTTGTTCTTCTTCATGATGTGCTCGAAGGGACGCAGGAAATCTTTTTGGAAACGAAAGTTGCTAAACTCGCCCTTCTCCATGAACTTCATGGACAGCTGACGCAGTGAGTCGAGGGCAAAGAACGCTATCTCCTCGTTGCTATTGCAGCCAACGGTATTGAAATGCTCGCCGAGCACCTGCCAGATGCGTGACCACTGCAGACGAATACGCTCCATGTTGTAGTAGCTAATCTCGACGATCTTCTGCAGCGAGAACATGCGCGGCTGCGTCTGCTGCAGCTCATCCACAGACACCTGACACAGGGCCTTGACAAAGTCGACAATGGCATCGCCATCGAGACGCATGGAGCCGGTGAAGATGCGATCGACAGCGACTACAACGCTCTGGCTGCTCGTCTCGCCAATGTGCTCCTTGACGCTGGGATTGAGCGTATCCTTGAGCGTGGTCTGTGCGCCGGACAGAAACTGCGGCCGCACGCCGGTTCCAATCAGCTGCGCCAGCTCCAGCTGACTAATGCACTTGACAATATCCAGCCAGCTGCTGCCCAGATAATTGCCATCCGTGTGGGCGACCATGATGAGCGTCTTGATCGTGTCTATATTCTTGGCCTTCATCTCATTGATGGGCGAATTGGCGTTCAGCAAGGTGAAGCGTGCCAGCGCCTGAACATAGGCATCCCGCTCCAGGGACATGTGAAAGATGCAAGCGATGCGTATGGCGCATCGTATTCCGTCCAGGCAGAGAGTGGCTATTTCTGGATCATCGCAGACCTGCAGACCCACAGAGAAGGCGGCCAAAAATGGTGTCCACGCCATTTTGAACATGGGACGCACGTGCTCCAAATGCTTGGCTGATGTAAACGGTGACTTGACATGCGAAACGGACTGCATCAAATTGGTGGCAGTCAGGGAGATGACCTCCATTTCGATGTTCCACAACAGTTTGCGTCGCTTCTCTGTAATAAAAGGCTGCTTGCCGGCGGGCTTTGGTGCCATGGTGGTATTGTTTTTCATTTTAATCTCATGCTCGGCGATCTCGTCGTATATGGAGGACAGATACTCCTCGGGCAGATCATCCTTGCTATCGCTTATGCCGCGATTCATTTTGATGTATTGCTCTTTGGTCATCTTGTGCTTCACCTGCGGCGAGTGCAGATCCGTGGTCAGCATAATAATGCTAAATGCCAGCACATAGACGGTATCGGCGCTTTGGAATAGCTGATTCTGTGGATTGCATTCGCAATATCTGCTCGCAAACTTCTCCATCAGCCGATCGATCTTCTGCGCCTCGCCAGGCAAACGGAATTCCTCGAGGAGAATGCGCAGAGCGGCAACCACCTCCAGCTGGCGAAAATCAAAGGCATCGATGTAGGCGCACATCACCTCCTTGGAGTGATCATCGTTCTCGCCCAGATAGTTCCCAATAACGGTTTTGTCCAGCCGCTCATCATCGTGCAACCAACGTGCAATGTCCTGGCAGCTGTTGCCCAGCAGCTGTTTCTCCTGCAGAAACTGAACGCCCTTTTGCGGTTTGCGATTAAACAGCTCAATACCCGTCTCCATCACCTCCTTGCGCATCTTGCGCTCTTCCAGCGCCTCGGGTAGATCCAACAACTCCTGATTCTTAACGCTGCCATACGAATTGAGACTATGACTGGAGCCGCCGTGTGTCGAGCGCAGGCTGGAATTGTGCGCGGAGAGCGCATCCACATTGTCACCCACCTGCGTCTCCTGGGTGGTGGGTGATTGCACCGACTGCACCTGCAAGATGGAGATTGGTTAATGTCGGGCATTTTATGGGCATCTTATCAAATGTAATTTACCTGCAGAGCCGTCGAGGGCATATTGGGATTTACGTAGAGATCTTTGCTCCACTCGACCATGCACTTCAGTATGGACACAAGGCACTCCAGGCCGCGTATTCGCATGGATTTCTCCTGCATGGGATTGGCGCCCAGCTCTAATGCCTGCCGACCCTGGGCAATCTTGGACAGATCGTTGACCAGGCGCTCGAACAGATTGGCCGCCGAGAAATCACAATCATAGTTCACATAAATATCGACCACGGACTGTGCATCGGCACAAATGCGCGTCAGCGCTTGTATGACCATCCATTTGTGCTCAAAGGAGCTCGAGTTGGCCTCCAGTATATTCAAGAAGATCTCCTTGAAGAAGACCTCGATCTGGCGCTTCAGATGCACCTTAAAGTTAGACAGCAGCGCCACAAAAATGGACAGCGACAACTCAAAGACCTCGGCCACCTGGCTGACGCCATTGTTGGACAACGCGACGCACAGATACTGCTTAATGGCCATAATGAACATCTCGTTGGAGCGGAAGACGGGGCCAGCATTCTGCAGTATCAGCAGCAACAGATGCAGCGACAAAACCTTGGAGCGCAGCTCATGTGACTTCGGATCGGGCTGTCCCTCGGGCAGCGGTTTCATCGACAGTTTGCACAACGCTCGGAATACCAGAAACGCATCCTTTTGCAGGATGTGCGTGAATTTAGCCGTTACTATTGCATCGTTCTCGCTGTGCAACTCAACACTGTCGTGATCCGAGTGCGAGGAATCAACCGAGCCGTTGCCATTGATAGATGCTTCTATTTCACCAAGATCCTGGTCTGCAATCTGATCTTTCATCGCCTCATTGAAGGCGGCTACAAAATTAACATGGATTAGTTTATGGTATTAAATCAAACTTTGCATTAGTGCATAATGTATCGAAACTTGATCTTTTCGATTCAAATGGAATTCCCAAAGAGGACAGCGATTATGACTTGTATCGATACATTATGCTTCATTCCGATACTTTATCATTCATTGCTGCACACCAGTGCTGCCATTCTAGCTATCTAATGTCAACTTGCGAGAATATTATAGAAGAAGAAAGCCATTTATATACCATCAAATACGAACCTATGAACTATGAACCTGCCGACACTAATAAAAATTGCAAGATAACAGTAACAGAAAATCAACCATAAACCAAATATATATAGAAAAAAACCGTTTATGATGGCTGCTTATATACTGGCAGCACTGATCCACATACAGGGCATCGATTGCGAACTAATATCGATACTTTAAACCCCAATTTTATCGTTGCACGGCGCAGCGATAACACTCACCTGTTATTATCTCAGCCAGCAACTCCGAGGCAATGGCTTCATCGCTGTCCGTTGTTTCTGTTGCCGCTAACTCTTCGCCAGCACTCTCCGGACTGCCGATGCTGCCATTTAGCGATGCACTCGCAGCCGCTGTCGGCGTCACTTCGTACACTTGGTTCTCCATGCGCGCAAAGATCACGTTGAGCATCTGGGTGAGTGTGGCGCGTGCCGTCGTTTGATTAACCAGATTCCTGCTGGACAGATAAATGTCGTAGCAGGTGCGCACCGCCTGCAACAGCGTAAACTCATGAATCTCCACGTGCTGCGACGTGACAACGGTGAGCAGAGCCTTGATGATCTGCAGCTGAACACCTTCGTCCGTCTGCGGTCCATTGAAGCAGCCATAGATGGTGATGACAATGCGATCGATCAACAGATGGCCCGGATTCGCCGAGTCCTGAATGGCGCCCGTCAAATGTCCATAGGCGATCAGCTTCTGGAGACAGTCCAACGCCGTCACAACAATGCGCGGTGAGCGACTCTTGCAGGCCAGCTCAAAGGGCAGGAAATAGGTCTCCGCATTGATGATGCTTGCCGCATCGTTTTTGGGCAGCGGCAACGCGGCGCAGGGCAGCTCATTGCCCTCGGCGATTTGGCCCGCACTGATGAGCTCGGCTTTGATCTGTTCGAGGGCCGTGTCGCAGGATTTCTTTAGCTGCGAATGGTGTGAACGCCGTATGTCCTTATCGGCAAGGATTTTCTCTAGAGCACGCACAATAAACATTTCCTTCGTTTTCGTGGAGTTACTTTGCATATTGTATGCAACTCCAAGGTCGATTTTGTAGTTGTATTTATTGCTTTTCTCTTCAACTAATTACTGTGTGTATTTGTTTGTGTGCGTGTGATGAGTGAGACGACAGCGACGGCAACTTTCGCGCTACCGCAACTGGGTGTGTGTGTTATTGTTGTTGTTTGGCTCGACTGCTACACTCGGCACCCGCTGTGTGTGTTATTTGATTGTTTTATGCGTTTGCATGTTGCAAATGTTTCAATTTTTCACATAAAATATGCTTTAAAAATACAACGCGTGAAAAAACGTCATCAGTGCTGCACAACATTGCCAGACTGTTATTATATCGATTACGCCGATTATCAATGAGAACCCACATTGCAATCGATTAAATACTAAACAAAACAATTATGCCATTTTGAGTTTAACGGACTAAGTTTTATAAGAAATAATTATGTTTTCTATTGACTTAATACAGGATATCGTCTGCACATTATAAAAAGTTGTCACACTTATGATCGACACATAGATGCCACCAACATAGAACGTGTTATTAGCTCTTACACAATAAAATTCGCTAAAATATGTACACACACTACAACTGCCACTCCTCCTGGGTGCAGTCCGTCATGAGGAGCATATTGTCCATATGATCCCCAGCGAGTTTTTCGTATTGTGCCAATACATCTGCACCAGCTGATGTAAATACTCGTGCCGGCGGCATTGCTGCTGCCGGTATGTGCAGGTACTTTTTGGCCAAGCTATGCAGAAACGGATGGAACTGCGATAAATCCTTCCACAGGAGCAGCGGCTCCGTCTGCAGGCTGCTTATACTTGTGCAGAAATAACTGGAAATCTCATCGTCATTCTCGTTCTCACTATTCATGGTGATGTGCTTGTGCTTCTCGTGCGCAAATGCTCTGTACGCTGCCCAAATGTCGTAACTTTCCGTGTTGGCGGCTTCTTCGCCTGTTTCGCCGGCAGCATTAGCAACGCCACCCTTCTCCTCGTAAAGTTCGTACAGATGGGTCATATATTTGGCCACCAAGGAGGCGCTCTGAAAGGGCATATTGCGAAAGCGCGGATCCAACAGACTGGACATAGCCAGCTGTATATTCTTTTCCATGCCCTCGAAACGCTCTTCCAGCTGCCGGATGACAAACAAGCGCATTTCATACGAGATCAGATGCTGCTGCTGCTCAGTATTTTCCGGCTGCCTCATTTCATTGAGCACCGTAAAGGCAATGGGCAGCGCATTGCTAGCACTGGGATATGAGCTGGCGCTCGCGCCGCACAATTGACGCACCGCACTGGCCAAAGGCGCCAGAACGGCGACAAGCTCCGCCGCCAGTTCCAGATCTCCGGGCGTCAGCGTTGGCGCTGCATCCAATGGCAGTACTTTTTGCAGCTGCGTCGCGTGTCTGATGTACCGTTCCAGCATCTCGTAGCTGCTAATTGAACGTCCCGTCACAGCCAACAGCAGCTGGGACGCAGCAGAGCTGCTGCTGCTGCTGCTGGTGCTCAGCAGATGCGCCACACAGCTGTGCACTTTGTCGCAGAGGTCAGCAAACTCTGGACGCTGCACCACCAGGTCGAACAACGTCTCCAGCAGATGGGCAAAGCATGGCACATGCCGCTGTCCACCCAGCAACGTGGCAACGGCATTCTCCAGCAAGCGGTTGCTTCTGGTCACGATGCAAACAATTTTCGACTTGTCAATGTTGAAGCGCTGACAAACGCGCTCTAATCGATCCACAATATTGCTGGCATTATGCTGTGCCGGCAGCGTTTGCACCGAGAGCGTGCGAGCGCGTCGATTCGTACCGTCGTGATAATGGGCAGCCACCTCGAGGTAGCTGCTCTGCTGATCATTCGTGGTGCTAACGGCGCAGCTCAGGGACAGCGTTTGTATTCGACCAAATTGCTGGCGAAGCTGCCCCGTTTGCAGTTGCGCTTTTTCCGCTATTCGCGTGCTCAGCTGATCAATGCTGGGTAGCTGGTATCCGGGGCAGAGCACCTGAGCCAAATGCCGAAAGCCCTCGCCCTGTATAATGTTCAGGGGCTGCTTGTCGCGACACACGAAGTAGGCCAGGCTATCCTGATATGCGGCATTATGGGGCGTTTGCAAATTGCTGCAGAAGGGTTACTCGTCAGTTGTACAAGTTGTAAATTCATATCTAGCTGTGTGACCCACCTGACTACCAGGTCCACTTCGGGCAGCGGTTCGTCTTGTTGCATTTGGTATAAGCTGGTTGCTTGATCGCCCTGATCGTGTGCTTCTTTCGGCTCAAATTCGATAATGTCTTCGGCACTGACCGTCTCAGCGGCCGATTCTGTTTCGGCTGCCGCCCAGTTAGCATAGGTTTCCTCATTCACGACGCTCTCGACGGCAGCATGCGACTCCGCGTCCACCAGTTCAATTATGTTCACATCCATGTCGGCAACGGGATCTTCTGCATGGCATTCCCTCTTTGGCTCCGATTTGATTTTCATTGATGAATACTTGAGCAGCTTTCGACCACGACTCTTTATGGGATTTGGATCCCGCTTGAGCATGCCGCGGACCACAATTGAATCGTGATCGTTGACATCACTGTAAACAAACGCTTTGTTGAGCATGTACACAAGCATGGATTGTCGGCGCATTGGGCCGGAGTAGCTTACATTTGTGGATGGGTTTTCATGTGCTTCATTAGGTTAGAAGTGTTGCCGCAGGTTTTGATAATTTTCTCGCATAGCAAACATTGTGCCGTCTGAAGATCTAATTTATCATAGTATTTCCAAATTTTACTACGCGCCATTATTGGATGTCTACGTTGTTTGGCATCGATTTCCTAATATACAATTGTATCGAATCGTTTGGAATCAGTTCCTTTGAGCAGTTCAATTGAACGAGCGATAATATGGAACGCAGTTCGTTCGTTCAGAGATTAATTCTATCGAATTTGTTCAGAACGATTCAATGCAACTCAAGTCGGCGACGCCACATGTGTTGCGCGTTTTTAATTTTTGTGGCATTCAAAAACGAAAATAATGGCTTCGTTTTTTATGCTGGACACAGCTGGCGATCAGCAACTGTTTAGTGCAGATGCTGTGCAGTCTTCAGCTACTTTGTACAATGAACGGCAGCTGGCTGTTGACCAGGCGGACAGCGAAGAAGACGATGAACAGGAAGCTGGTGAAATGGAATTGTTTGGAGTCAAGTTAAGCTGCAAAGACGTTAGCAAAGTGGTTGCCGCACAGGAAGTGAGCAAACGCAAACCATCCAGAGTTGTCATACAATTGGATGAAGTTACCGAGAGGGTCAACGAGGCGACACAAAATGCGGGCACACACAAACTCCAGAAGCGTCAGCGTGTTACGGAAATCAACAGCGAAACGAGCGAAGATGTGAATGAGCGAAAGACAAATGTCGCAAAGAATATGGAAAAAACAAAGCAATTAAACGGCATCGAGCAGCTGAAAGCATTGCCCACAGTCTCCAGACGCAAGCAGCCCATTTTGAATCGAGTAAGTTGCCAAAACTGTTGCATATGGATTCGATAAGGAAGACAGGCATCTGTGATGATATATTCGACAACCGAAGCCACGCCAAGGGCGTGGCAAGTGCACACGCCTGCTGCCCGAGGCAACTACTGTGAGCCGAGACTCACCTCACAGACAATAGCACACAGTTTTGTCCGTTGTAATCTTAGCGGCCGCCTCGGAGCATGCGGCGGTTGCTGTAAGGCCAGCGGAACAGCAATGCCATTTTACGCTAGACTGTCGTTTGTTGTTGAGCTAAGACAAATGATTTGGGCGTGGGCGCACAATCCACAAAACAATGAAACGCCAAGTGCTATTTGTCGATCCAAGCACAGCAGTTGCCGAGGCAGGCGCTGTTGCCACATTGACGACCTCTTTAGTAATCTGAGTGCCGAACCAAGTTGCTTACAAAACACTAACATTCAAATCTTTCCATGATTAAACAAACTTCTTTCTAATTTTAGGCGGAGCGCGCCAAGACGAAGGGCAGTGGCTGGTTTGATTTGCCAGCAACAGAGATCACAGATGAGATGCGCAACGAGCTGAAGATCATTCAAATGCGATCTGTGCTGGATCCAAAGCATTTCTACAAGAAGAACGACCTCAAAGTGCTGCCCAAGTACTTCCAAATCGGCACAGTGCAGCACTCGCCACTCGATCATTATAGCGAGCGACATACGCGCAAGACCAAAAAGTCACTGGTGGATGAACTGCTTGCGGATGAGGCGTTCCAGAAGTTTAACAAACGAAAGTACAAAGAGGTAATACAGCGCACGGACAAATACGCCCATCGCAAAGCGATGAAAAAGATGAAAAAACTGAAGAAGCACAAATAAATATAACTATTAAACTATTCGATTAAGATTATATAAATGCATTAACTAACAGATGGTATATGTAAGCTTGGAAGGTCAAACCTGTTCTACTTAAAAGCAAAGTTTCTTTGCGCAAAAGCGACCTTGATGGAACTTGAGGCTAAAGTGGAATCATTTGATGCGTGATCATCTGCGGCAATCCAGGATCTTCAGTTACTGACATCATAATAGGAACAATTATCTATGCATCAAAATGATAGCAAAACCCAATTACTTTATTTTCGCTTCGCTAGATGTTTCATTTGTTTTTTGGCTCGCTTGCAAAGCATCCCAAATGTGTTGAGCAAGTTGGCCAAAAAGCTTAGCATGTTCCGAATCTGGATGTTTGATCACAACGGGTACGCCCGACTCTCCGCACTCGGCTATCTGTGCGTCCAGAGGCAATGAGATGAGCGTCTTTGGCAGCTTCTCATGGGAAGCTTCGGTTTGTTGCTTAAAGAACTCAATGCGATGTTGGCATTTGTCACAAATGGAGTAGCGCATATTTTCGACTAAGCCAAGGATGGGCACCTTCAGTTTATGGTACATTTCAGCGCCGCGAATTGTCACATCCACGGCGGCTTTGTGCGGTGTGCTGACCAGAATGACGCCTGTGATTGGTGCGTGCTGTGTCAGTGAGAGATGCACATCGCCCGTGCCTGGTGGCGTATCAATGACCAGTACATCCAATGGACTCCATTCGGCGCCTTTGAGCAGGCGCTGTATGGCCGACATGACCAGCGGCCCGCGCCAGATAATGGCACCATCTGGCGGCGTCAGCATGCCCATCGACAGGCACTTGACATTGTAGTTCTGTGGCGGCAACATTCGATTCTGGTCATTCACACGCGGCTCACTGTGCACGTTCATCAGCAGTGGTATGCTGGGTCCAAATATATCCCCATCCAGCAACCCAACCCGGGCACCCACCTTGGCCAGACTGCATGCGAAATTTGCTGTAAAACAGTGAACTTTATTTGCGACTTTATCGTATATATTATTTTATTAAATGCCCACCTGCCACAGTACTTTTGCCGACGCCACCCTTGCCAGAGGCTATCACAATTATGTTCTGAACGCCGGGGAGCACTTCTCGTTTGGGTAAACTGCGCGCCATCAGCGCCGCCTGATGATCCTTCAGCTTTGTCGCAAAGCTGCGCTTACACAAACGCATGAGCAAAGCCATTGTTTACGAGCTGAAATCCTATCTTAAATACATAAAAAAAAAACTAATCGAGTTGGTTTTAAAATTGTCCAAGTCGTTACGTTTTCGATGCGACTGGCGGAATTTGAGATGAGCAGAAGTCAGCTGGCCAGTTATCGACAGTGCAACTTTACGTATAATAGCTAATATAACCAGTTCAACGATGTCGATTGGTTCTATAACAAACAGTAGTTGTTTTTAGTTGGCAGAAAATATGCAAAACTAACAGCTGCTTATTAAGTCATTTATATTGAGTGCGCATTGGTCACACTAATGCCCATCAGATGTTTTTGGTGCCTTGCATTTGAATGTACTAGTTGAGTGTCAAGGACGATGGAAATCGATGAGGTAAATCCACCTGTTGATGTGGGAGACGACGACGACACACTTTGGTGCATTGAAGATGACACCTTGTTCCAGCCCTCCGGCCTAATAAGTCACTCATCGTCCAGCAACAACAAAACAAAGACGGTTTTCGTCACCTGGAACGAGTATTATCTGCTCAACTACCGCTTCAAGAAATCAAAGAAAACAAGCAGAATGGAAATGACTAAGGTGCGCATTCCACTGCCGAAAGGTAGTCACTTGCGCAGCATTCACATGCTCGAGTACAATACGCTGCTGGTGATGTCGGACGGGCGGGTGCACTGCTTTGGCTCCATCAAATCGCTGCACGCCATCGGCTGGCTTCGGGGTGTGCGGGCATTTGCCCGCGCCCAGGAGGGATTCAGCGTGATACGGTATGACGCGGATGAGCGACAGCTGCTGCTGCAGGTGTACGTGGACTTGCCCAGTTTGGGCAAGGGCGAGAGCACGCTGCAGCACAGCTACAACATTACCTACGACGAGCAGAACATATTCCAGTGCGACTGGCAGAACGATCCGTACACATTGCTGACGGTCACCGTTGCCCAACAGCACGAGAAGTTCATGCAGTGTCTATTTGGTGCGGCCGCCGTTGCGGGTAAGCAGATACACATCTTCAGCATCGCTGGTCTTGTGTTTGCGCTCTTGCCACAGGATGCGGATGATGAGGCGCAGTCGCAATCGGACCCGGAGCAGGCATACCACATTGAGCTGCTGTGCGTATATTCCACATCTGTTAATTTTATGCGTTTGTTGCCCGCTCAGAATCTGTGCTTGGTGTACCTGAGCTGTGGCAGCGTGGACATCTGGTACATGTCCCAATTACTGGGCATAAAGCAGCGTCAAATGCACTACGCCGGCAGCGAGTGGTTGGATTACGATGCCAGCAGCGATAACGGCGACTTCTACTATACGGATGGAGAGCAACTGGTGCGATTGCGATTTCAGTACGACGCTCAACTGGATGATTGCCAGGTGCAGCGCTGTGTGAAGCCGGTGCCCGCCATGCAAGCCTGCACCTGGGTGCAGCACATCGAGCAGCTGGTGTGCCTCAGCGACAATAATATATTCTATCGGATTGCCTTCAGCGTGCAGCAGGTGACGCCAGACGAAGATGCGATGTGTCCACCAGCCGATCTGACGCCAGCGATCATTGAGCAGCTGCGCGGTAATGCACAACTGCTGCAGCAATACGAACAGCAGCCAGCTGAGCTCTTTGCAGCCATACAGCGGGAGCATGAGAAGCAACAACTGATAGCCGTTGCACGCAATGAAGCTTGCTTCGACAGTGGCCTGGAGGCAACGCTGGAGTTTCACAGACAGCTGCCAGCCTTTGGAGTCGATGTGCTGCTGCTGCACACAGCCAGGCAGACGGATCTCGATAGCAGCGGCATTTATGCCATATTGCATTTGACGTTCCGCAACAGTCAAAAATTACTGCGCAGCAGCCACTGGCAGGTGCTCGTCTGCCATGGCCACGATGCGCATGTGCATCGTGTACCCACGGATTTGCTCGTGAGTCGCCAGTGTAGAATCGTAATACCACTGAAAAAGGCTTTCAACGAGCGTCTGCCGGAGTTTACAATGAAATTCGTGGCATTTCTGGAACTGCACACACAGCTGAATGCCATCTTGCTGCCAGTGAAGGTACAGGAGAACAGTGGAACATACCGCGCATTGTTCAGTGGTCAACTTCGCTCTCTAAACCTGTATAATAAACTTAATTTCATGGATGTGCTTGGCAAGTCTAGCTCGAGTAGAATAAAACCTGGAGTTCAACAAAAGATTAAAGCACCTGGGTCACTCAATTTAGAGCAAATTGCTGAGATTTGCAATGCCAGTGGCAGAATTGATAAAAATATGCTGGATTTGTATTTTGTAGACAGCAAGCTGAGCATTGTGAGCAGCGTTGAGGACAACAAAACTGTTTTATTGCTACAAAGTGAAGATGTTTCGGCTCTTTTCCATTTAAAGCAACATTTGTTTTTAAATGTTGGCTCAGAATATGAGAACACAGATCCAGATGAAGATACACTTTTAATAGTTATGGTAAATATTATTTGTACCTAACCAAAAACTGAATTTAAATTGTGTTTTTACAGAAATTCCAACATGAAGTTGAGCGGTTTTATGGTGCTCAATATGCCAATGAGGAGTTTGAAGCGAATGCTCAAATACATTTAGAATCTTTGCTATTAAAATATAATTCACTGCGAAATACTGCTTTTTAAATAAAACTGTCTTTTAAATTTGTATTATTTACGCGCGTGTTGAGCGTTAAAACTGTAGCGCCATCTGGCGCTTTCAAAATGCGCGCGTTAAGTTGGCTGCGCCTGAAATGTCAACGCCGCAAATACGACCCTGCATGTAAGCGGCCTGTCAGCTTCTTCCTTTTTCTTTTTCACCTACGTGTGAAGGCATCGCGTATTTTACGTCGGTGTTTGGTTTTCATAAAAAAGTGAAAAATGGTGAGCACAATCAATAAAATAACATAACAAACGCCTCAATAAAAGTGTTCGCAAGTGAAAATTGACAAAACCATACAAAAGTACTCACTGATGCAGCTTTAATTGAGGGATTAAGTTTGTGGGTTTCATGCCGATAGCAATAACCAATATTAATTTGTGTTGTATGTTATGTGTTTTACAGGGTTTCGTCAAGGTAGTCAAGAACAAGCAGTACTTCAAGCGTTACCAGGTTAAGTTCCGCAGGCGTCGCGAGGGCAAAACCGATTACTATGCCAGAAAGCGTCTGACTTTCCAGGACAAGAACAAGTACAACACGCCCAAGTACCGTTTAATTGTGCGTCTGTCCAACAAGGACATTACCGCCCAAATCGCCTACGCTCGCATTGAGGGTGATCGTGTGGTCTGCTCTGCCTACTCGCACGAGCTGCCCAACTATGGCATTCAGGCAAGTCTACTGAGAGTGATTTTGTAATTAAAAAATAAATTACCCAAAAGCTATTGTTTTCAACAAATAGGTGGGTTTGACCAACTACTCCGCTGCGTATTGCACGGGTCTGCTCGTCGCACGTCGTCTGCTCAACAAGTTGGGCTTGGACTCCCTGTACGCTGGCTGCACCGAGGTCACTGGTGAGGAATTCAACGTTGAGCCCGTTGATGACGGACCAGGCGCATTCCGTTGCTACTTGGATGTGGGTTTGGCACGCACCACCACCGGTGCCCGTGTGTTCGGTGCCATGAAGGGCGCTGTCGATGGCGGTCTGAACATCCCCCACTCGGTGAAGCGTTTCCCTGGCTACTCTGCTGAGACCAAGAGCTTCAATGCCGATGTGCACCGTGCCCATATCTTTGGTCAGCATGTGGCCGATTATATGCGTTCTCTTGAGGAAGAGGATGAGGAGGCTTTCAAGCGGCAATTCAGCCGTTACATCAAGCTGGGCATCCGTGCCGATAATGTGAGTAGAACAATCGTTGATATGCACAAAACAAAGACGTCCATTTTCAAAATTACTGCTGCGTTTTGTATACCACAACGCTGTTAGTGCCAAAAGTGGACCACAGTAAAATTTAGTCACCTGCGTTCGTAGTTCATTCCTTCTTCATGGTTTGAACTTCCTGTTTATGGATGCACATTACTTTATCTACTTTAATTTTTCCTTTTTCTAAACCCTAAAAATCGTTGACATGCGAAAACGAAGACGTCTACTTTCAAAATTACTGCTACGTTTTGTATTCCACAACGTTGTTAGTGCCAAAAGTGGACCACAGTAAAATTTAGTCACCTGCGTTCGTAGTTCATTCCTCCTTCATGGTTTGAACTTCCTGTTTATGGATGCACATTAATTTATCTACTTGTAAGTTTTCTATTTCTAAAAACTAATCTCTAATTTGTTTGCAGATTGAGGACATCTACAAGAAAGCCCACCAGGCCATTCGCAACGATCCATCCCCGAAGAAGGCCGCTGCCAAGAAGGCTCCTGCCAAGAAGAGGTGGAACGCCAAGAAACTCACGAACGAGGAACGCAAGACCAAGATCGCCGCCCACAAGGCCGCCTATGTGGCTAAGCTCCAGTCTGAGACTGAGGCCTAAGTGCATTTGACTACCGTTTGTAGGATGTATTGGGGGTGAAAGAAGAAATAAACACAAACAATTGTAATAAGAAACAATTGCCAATATGTCATGCATAAATTGTAAGTTTCTATTAAACAAGACCACGTTTTTATTTATTTATTATAACGTTGCAATATGATAGGTCTGCACGTGTTTACATTTCTTAGTCTGAGCGGAGTGAAGCAAATTGTGTAGTTCGTGGTCCTTTAGCCAAAAATGTTGGGAATGAATTTCCTGAAACAGCTTTCATCCCTGAATGCCAGACAATGTAGTTGATCCTTGCGATCCCAACGTACCAAATCTTTCGAAAGTCTGTGAAGATATGGCCGAGTATGAGATAAATTACTGAAAGGGATTGTCTTTATATCCATATCCTTTAGATTTCTTCGCAGAAAGCAGGACTATCGATTGGCATCCAAGATTTGCCAGGATTCCACTAAAAATATTGGCCAAAATTTTTTGTGAGGGGGGTAGGTCACACAATTTGGTTAAAACAACAAAAGCGTCCTAAACTTGGCCATTTTAAGGACTATCGCGATGCCCCTAGGCCAAGAGATATATTTTTTGCTACCAATTCAGAATATGCAATTAAAAGGACGAATAAACAAACTGCAAACTGACTACAGCTCGGCCGTATCCTTGAGGATCCTGAAATGAACTCATTAAGTGACAAGTCGTCCTCGTAGTTAGTCGGATCATTGAAAATTTTATGTTTTTGAATACAGGTTTTAACCAAATGCAGCTAAAATACTTTAAACAATCACACGTTTTTATAATTAATTATACATAATTATTAATTAATTATATGTAGGCGCCGGAATGCATTAACTCTAGTGTTGGTTATCGATGCTGTTCCTTTGATTACCGATTATTTACTTGTTTTTGTTTTGTGACCAGCAAAACTAAAATACGTAGCGAAGCCGCAGTCATTGCATTTTAATTTTTTTAAATATTAATAAATAAATAAACATAACATAAAGCAAAGCTTACGGCTAGAATTAAAAATGTACACATTGGTTGAAACGAATACGACAGTTTTTTGGCAGTCCCAAATCGCTCTCAGACTTTTTTCCATTCATTGTCGATTGTTTGTCAATGTTTATTGTTATTTTTTCTCCTCACTCTTCAAAATACTATCCCAGTCCAAGCATATGTCGCAACTATTGTCGACCACGCAGTTGTTGTGGTAAATGTGGCCACAGGTCAATATGGTTAACCCATTGGGGGGAGCGGTGTCTTTAACGATCACAGCTCGACTACATTTTGGACACACTTTGTCATAGGAAACGTGACGGCCGCGACGCTGTAACGCCACCACTTCGGCGTGTGTATTAAAGTAATCGGTCAGCTGGACTTGATGTGCTGCCTTGTACACTTCCTCCTCGATTCTGTAGTGCCAGAGCATTTTGACAACGGATTGATGGAGATTTGGTATTGTCTGGCCCAACTTGATCTTGTTCACTACCAACACGGGATTAACATAATCTACGAAAGGAGTGTACAAAATAAGTAACACTTAATTGATCATGATAATTATGATTGGTAAACTAACCCACTATGCCATCCAGCACTTTGGTGACTATTTCCGGCTGTTTAGTGGACTCATCAATCAGTATATTCCACAGATCATCATCATTGTGCTCCTTGCAAAACTCAATTGCCATCTCGATATCTTGAATCTGCACATCGAAAATTGATTACTTGATAGATCTATTGTAATCTTAACATAAACACTTACACTATGTATAATTATGTTGAGCGCCTCCACGATGCTGCCCATGCGACCCAGCAGATAAACCGTTTCCGGATGAAACTGCTTGCGTTTGCATATGGCCAGTGCCTCCTGTATGGCATAATCATTTGAGCGTCGTAGGAAGGGCAAGAGTTTCGTTCGATCATATTTGGCATAGAGAGCAACCAGCCTTTGATGGAAAGTGCCCTGTCTGTCAATCTTGTCTAGCGCATCCAGGTACTGCAATAAGTTTGGCGTTTATCAGTGAACGATAATAAAGATGATATGCACAGGTATTTACCCAGTAAAGATATTCCTGGTTCTGCTCCAATTGATGTACAACTACTTCCGGTTTTATTTTATTCTTATCCAATAATATTTTGAAGGCACTTTCGCGGTCCAGTTGAATGAGTGGAATGATTAAATTGGAGATGACTTCATACAGCTCAAAGCGTCGTATTAGCTCAAACACATCCTTGTTCTGCAGCCTGAGAGCAGGAAAGAGATTCAGTACAATTTTCTTTGACAGAGAAGTGCGGGCCTTTGGCTTACTTCAAGTACATGCGCAGGGCGCTTTCGTAGTCGCCCTGGTAGGAATACAACAGTGCCAAGGACTCGAGCAGTTCGTTGGCATCCGGTTTGCGAAAATGATCGTGTATGGCATTAATCACGGCCAGGCCGTTATAAAGCTTTGGCGGCCACTCCTTGATTAGGTTCAGGAAACCATGCACATCAAACTTAAGGAACTCATAGAGCACCATTTCGTAGACATGCGGATCTAGCTTGCAATCATCCGAGGTGGGCAAATAGGCGCTCACGCAGCGCAGTTGCTGGCACTTGACGAACTTGAAGACCTCCTCCTCCCACAGAGCTTTGTTGTTGCCCAGCACACGAAGACACAGCTTCGCCGCATCTTCGTACTGCTTCAACGTCAACAAATGGTTTATATACAGTCTGCAAGTGGCGGTATTCGAGCATATCAAATTATATATACTCTGACATTTCTGTACCTACCTGGCTACAGAGAGCAGTGGCAAGGTGCTGCCATGTGTGCATATTTCCATGGCCTCCTCGAATTTACTGTAAAAATAAGAGGAACCATTTTTAAAAATTAGCTTCAAGTTAGGGAAATGCTCAGTGCGATAAACGCATGTAAATTAATTAAAAAATAACATCAGAACATCAAATTACTTTATTTTTCAAATAATTTGTCAAATCATAACGACTTATGACACACTGTGCGATGACTCGATATTTGCAGAAAGTATCGATAGAAAATCCGCTAGCTTGATAAAAGCATCGCTCAGCTGTTTACTGAACTATTTGCGACTAGTTTGCATTTGTCTTTCCTAGTTATTTATCGAATACAATTTGGTGTCGTAAATTTAAAGCTATGCGTCGCATGAACAATCTTGTTACGCTTTTCACGGCCATAACAGCGTTCTTCTTTGGCAGTTTTATCACACGCCTTCTGACCACGGTCGACAAATGCCCGGCACAGCGAAGCGGCACGGCCAAGCTGGAACCGCATCCAGATTTATTTCTATTGATACTTGTGTTCAGTGCACCGGCCAATATCGCGCAGCGTGAGGGAATGCGCGACACTTGGCTGCGCCTGGGCCAGCCACTGAAGGAGTCCTACTTTCCCGAGGAGCACATCTACCTGCCCAGCTACTATCGTGTCGGCGGGCATTTGCAAATGGAGACGGTGGCCTCGCAGGCCAAACGGCTGCAGCAGTACATTCACTGGCAGCAGACGCAGCAGCAGCAGGCACGTGTTTCGCGCAATATCAAGCTGAAGCATCTGTTTGCCATTGGCACGGAGCAGGTGGGCGGCCCGCAGCGCGCCGAATTGGAGCACGAACAGAGGCAGCACCAGGATCTGTTGCTGTTGCCGCATCTGCACGATGACTATTTGAATCTGACGGAGAAACTGAAGCAGTCGCTGGACGCGCTGACGCGACACTACGAATTCTCGTACCTGCTCAAAGTGGACGACGACACCTACGTGAAGCTGGACAAGCTGCTCAACGAGCTAGTCTCCTATGATCGCAAGCTCTTAAGGAATCGAGCGGACTACACAAACGACCCGTTGCCGGAGCTGTATTGGGGCTATTTCAATGGACGCGCCACGATCAAGAGCAAAGGACATTGGCGCGAGACAAATTATTACTTAAGCAAGTACTACATCAACTATGCCCTGGGCGGTGGTTATGTGCTCTCTCGCAGGCTATGCGAGCATGTGGCCAACAATTCCCATTTGCTCTCAAGCTACGTATCGGAAGATGCTTCACTGGGCACGTGGTTAGCGCCACTTCGTCACGTCTACCGTTGGCACGATGCACGCTTCGATACCGCCTACATGCCCGGCAAGTGCCGTTCATATCATCTGGTGCTGCACAAGCGCAACCAGAGCCAAATGCACGACCTTCACGCGGGAACGCTGTGCAGCCACGAGCAGCCAGGTCGGCGAGTGCTCGTTTCTTACTACTACGATTGGACGAAGCCAGCGGACAAGTGCTGTGACATCGTTGTAGTCTAGTTGATAATCAACTGACTTTTTGCCAGTTAGCATTGCCAAAAATAGCTATAAGTAGTTAGTATTATTATTTATGAATTATTGTTTAGGAACTATACAATAAATTGCTCCTTTGGATGCAGTACCAAACCTTTCGATTATCAAAACTGCTTGAAATACCCCTCAAACCAGACTAATCTAATATAGAATAAAAGGTGTCTCTTACTTGTGCTTGATGAGCCACTCGACGCGGTCGTCGGTTTCAATAGGGCTGGCCACCACAATATCCTTGGGCGACACAATGTAATAGCGGTTCTCCTCAACGATGCAGCCCAGGCTGTAATCATTGATCGTGTACTCCTCGAAGCCGCGTAAGGTCAGGCTGTCCGTGCACACCTCCTCGCTGGTGTTCATATTGTACTCGATGACGCACAGCACCGGCCGTAGCGCTTTGTAATTGGAGCTGCGGTCTTTACGGTAGCCCAGCACCACCAGCTGACTGACCGCTAGCGGTGCCAGCCCGCAGATATAAAATGTGGTTTGAAATGTTGAGACTGTCGGTGAGAAAATAAACATGTGAACAACTTTGAATTGCAAGCAATTTGCTGCTCCCACCTGGATCCACAACGAAGCCGGGCAAATTGCTGGATGATGCTTCGATGGCATTTCGCTTGCGTATCACACAAATGCGTATGGTGTCCACCCAGCCGATGAGCAGCGTGTTGGCATTGGACCAGCGCAGGTGGCAACGAAAGTTTTCAAGGCGCGCCTGTGCCGGCACCTCCCATTTCATGAGTCCCAGTGAGCACTTCTCGTTCAGATCGTACACACGCACGCCCAAATGACTGGCCCAGGCAACAAAGTTGTCCTGCCAGCAGATAGCCAAAACGCTGCCCTCAACGGCACACAATTCGCTGGGCTTCAGCTTCTTCAGCAAATTGCGCTCGTACAGGGTGAGTTTGTCATCACCTAAAACGGAAATAAATATCTGAATTTAATAAAAGCAAACAACACACAATATTGTTTATATATATGGGGTGCAAAGATTTACGTTAGAATGTTGATAAGAATTATCATTTATTTTTCATGTACGTTGTGTTCTTCGTATGTTCCGAACATAATGAAACACGAACTTTGCAAAGAAACAGACAGACGACAAAATACTACAGCAATAATATTTACAAGGCAATTAGAGTGGAGATAGCACTCACCAACTATAAAACGCCTCACACCCGATTTGACTTCGGGGTCGAGGGCAACCGCTTTAATGGACTTGCCATAACTGAGGTTCTGATTGTTCTCACAGCTGAACAAGCCCGTGATATTGACCTGCAAATAAAAAGCACGACAAATGTAGCCCACATATATTGAGTGGTTAATCAAATGACTCACGCGACCGTCGTCGGAGCATGTGGCGACATATTCGCCCCTCGGATCCACGTCAATGTGGTTAACTGCAACGGTGTGTGTGTGGCGATCTCCGGTGCTCAGGTTCGAGTCCACTGAGTTGCCCTGGTGATCCAGCAAATAAACTCGTCCGCGGAATGTGCCAAATATAAGAAACTGCCAACAACTGATCAGTTCAATATGTAAATACTTGGACAACCTTATTAAAACTGACCTTTGAATGGACGGCACTACAAGTAACAACATCCTTGTTGAGTATATTCGTGAGATCATTACCCATGCGCTGGTATTTGAACTTGGGTTCCACCTCCTCCTCCTCTTCCATCTCTTCCCTTTCATCATCGGTGCCATAGTCCTAGACAATGAGCGCCGCTTGAGTAAATGTTGATCAACCTTGACAAGGCACTTACGCTGTTTATTGGCAAAGTCTCAGCCATATTTAATATCTTTTCCTTTTACACCCGCGATTTTATCAAAACATCTTTGAGCGAGTGTGACCGCATTTCGCATTCAACAGCTGTTTTTGCCATTCACAAACATCATTGCTCCTATTCAGCTAAATTCAAAGCAACTCTGTGTGTCTGCTTCTTGATTACACCCCCACATTTCATAAACTAAGCAATGTGGATATCGATAACTACTTTTTCAAAACAATTATAAGAAAACATTACTTTCATATATATATTATATATTTCTAAAGTTTTATTATTGGTGTTCTTGTATAAATGCGCTTAATTGATGGTTGTTTTTTTGTTGTTTTTTCGCGTTTATCGTTTACATTACAAGTGCTAGCAAAACATATATATAGGTAAAACAAAGCAAAAGCATCCGAAAACATAACTAACAGTTTATGAAAATATACACAACATGCATTTATTCATAATTAAAATACTAATTAAAAAGACTTTTAAAAATACCAATAAAATATATATGTATGTGTATGTGTGTACTTTTCGTTAAAAAATATACGCGTTAAAAGAATATAAAGTAGCGAACCGTTAACGGTTTGGAAATTGGAATTTTAGAAAACTACGCAACGTTGGCATGTTCTCTAGTTCTTTGTTGTTGTTTTTGTTACTCCTAGCGACAAAAGTGTACCGTAGTTATGTATATGTTAATATGTATAAATAATAAATAAAGGCCTATAGAATAGCTCTAAATTACATAATACAAAAACTATTAGACGTCAGCTTCAGAGGCATAACAGCTGCCTAAACACCCCAGACGGCCACGATTCATCTGTTAAAGTCACCATTGCCGCAGCTGTTATCCTCGTTGCCCATTGTCCAATAATGATCTAGTATATCTTCGCTGGTGAAGCGAACGTCCGGATCCGATTGCAGCATGTTGGCGATTAAATCGCGCACACCATCGCCGATATCCAGCCAGTAGGGATCTGGGAACTCATAAACGCCCGAAATGATGGCATCAAATAGCGGCTCCTGCTGGTTATCCGGCGCAACAAACGGCGGAAAGCCGCAGAGCAGTATATACAAAATGATGCCAGCAGCCCAAACGTCGATCTAAGCAATTAAACAAGGCACGAGCAACAGTTGTCCATTGAAACGTTGTGTTCCGGAATCAATCTCAATTTAGATTACCTTTAAGCCGTAACCCACTTCCAGCAGTATTTCGGGCGCCACATAGGTGGGCGTGCCGCACACAGCGTACAGCGGTTCGGTTACCTCGCAGGCCAGTCCAAAGTCGGCCAGCTTCAGTTCCACAACATTACCATAGCTGTCCAGTTCCACCTTGTGAAGCAATGCAACAATTGTTGTACAAATGTCGAGGCATGGCTGTAGTTAAAACGCTTACCAGAAGATTTTCCGGCTTGATATCTCTATGTACAATGCCCATGGAATGTAGATAAGACATGGCCGAGCCCAAATGTCGGATCATGATGCGCGACTGGCTCTCCGAGAAACGCGTGACCTGCGTGATGGCATCAAACAGATCGCCGCCTGAGGAATGCAAGATTTGAGTATTATTCCATTTAATATTGCTTAGCATTACAAACATTAGTTAGCTGCACTTACCACTCACGTACTCCAGCACCAGGTACATATTTGTCACCTGGTCAACATCCATGATGAGCGATATGATGTGGGGATGCTGCAGTTTCTTCATCACACGCACTTCGGCGTCAATGTAGTGCTCCTTGCCCTTGCACTTGCTCTTGTCAATGATCTTGAGGGCGTAGTTCTGGCCCGTCTGTCGATCCTTGATCTTCAGCACAATGGCAAAGTTGCCGTCGCCAATCATTTTGCCCAGCGTGTAATTGTCGCGCACGGCGGCGGGCAGGTCGCCAATCTCAACGCCCGTGTTCTTAAGTAGCGTCGCCTGATCGTCCTCCACTGAGTTGGGCGCATCGCCCTCTTTTCGCGCCTGTGCGGACTCACCCGGAAAAGCCTTTTTGCTTTTGACCGGCATCTTGGGCTTGGGCCCCTTGCACGTGGTGCCCGCGGTGCGCAGTGTCTTCCGTATGGCGTTAATGGCCCGCTGCTCGTCGGCTTCTAGCTTGAAATCCTCAGCGGTGTTGACACGCTCCGTGCCGTAGGCAAAGAACACATCCTCCGGCCCAAAGAAATCGGCCAGCTGTGCCACCGACGCCCCCGACAACGTGAACACTTTGCGCACGTAGCCCGTATCCAGTCGCACCACCTGCGTGATGGCGGTCAGCACATGCTCGAAGCTGGGGCTGTTCCGCTTGTTCAACAGCAGCCGCATGATCCGACGCGGCTTTGTCCCGTTCCGGATGAGGGTCACAATGCGCGGATGCACCACGCTGTCCCGCTCACTGAACCGGGAGCTGTTCAGCGGACTCCCATTGGTAGCAGCCCCGCCATTGGGGGCCGGCGCGTTGCCGCTGCCGCTGGTGCTGCTGTTGCTGCCGGTCAGAGCTCCGTTCTTGAGCGGGGACGCGGGACGCTGCAGTTTGGCGAGTCGCTGATTCGTCGACCGGCTGCTGTTAGCCAGCGTCAGATTGGCCAGCGGCTGTGAGCTGGTGTTGTACTCCACCTTCTTAAAGTTCTCGTTATTGCAGGAACAAACGTAGCTCTGGCCATCCTCCAGCTCGTCCAGGGCGGTAATCTGGGCGAAGCGAAAGCAAAAACTGGTTAAATCTGCTGACTTGGCTTTAAAATAGTGATGGATATATAAGTTTCATCGATTTGCCACGCCCCCAGTGGATGCAGCCCAAGAATTTCGTTGGTAAACTTTAGATGAGATCATCAGTAATCTCTCTGCAAAATTTGGAGTATCTAGCTTTCAAGCTGAAAGAGATATATTCATTATAGTCGTTTGCCACGCCCACAGTGGGCCTAATTATAATACTATCTAAAGCATATAAACGAAGTTTCAAGTCTCCAGCAGACAGACGGGTGGACACCAAGTCGGACAAACTAAAACTGATTAAATCAGTTTAGGTTTCATCGATTTGCCACGCCCCCAATGGATGCAGCCCAATAATTTTGTTGGCAAACTTTCGATGAGATCATCAGTAATCTCTCTGCAAAAATTTGGAGTATCTAGCTTTCAAGCTGAAAGAGATATATTCATTATAGTCGTCATCGATTTGCCACGCCCCCAGTGGGTGCAGCCAAAGAACTTTTTGGCAAACTTTAGATGAGATCGTTAGTAATCTCTCTGCAACAATTTGGAGTGTCTAACTTTAAAGCTGAAAGAGATATATACATTATAGTCATTTGCCACGCTCCCTATTTTAACACTATCTGAAGCATATAAAGGAAGTTTCAAGTCTCCAGCGGATAGACGAACGGACAGCAAGTCGGAGATCGGCAGAAAGCCAATATACCCGAATCGTATATATATGTACAATATACAATATACCCAAGGTATTCTCACCTTTTTGCCGGACATGTTGTATATGGCGCGGACAGCACCCGGTATTTTGACGTTCTCCTCGAGGAGGCGCGTGAGGTCCTCGTAGAGGCTGTCGAAGGATCGGTAGCGCTCATTGGAGACGGGAATGGTGATGCCCGGATAGAAGCGATCGCCGTTGCGGTAGAACTTGATGCGATGCGCCTTCCGTGTGGGCGTTCGGCTGCTCGAGATGCGCTTCTTCAGTTGGACGATCGGCGGCTGAGCGCTGCCGTTGGTGGGCGGGACGGGGCCACCTCCATTGGCGCCCGGTGGCGCCGAATTGGTGGACGAGGCGCCGCTAAGTGAACCATTTGATTTGCCAACGCTGCCGCTGCCCGTCAGGGAGCCGTTCAAGTCGCGCGGCTCATTGAAGTCCTTCTCCAGCTCCGAGTTGGAGCTGGCGGGACTGTCGCAGTCGCGACTGTTTGCCTCTGCGGCCGCCTGCTGCAGCTGCTCGATAATGTCCGCTTCTGTGGAGGATTGCTTGGAGGCGGCGGCGGCGCTCTTCTTCGGCGTCGAATTCGGCGAGCTGGCTCCTTGCAGCGAGGACAACAGGGCGGCGGTGCTGTGCAGGCTATTCACCATTTGGAATTCCATGCTGTCGGCGGGGGATAAAAAGAGGGTTTCTGATTAGTTGGGTGTAACTTTGGGATGGATGTTGGGGATGCAACTTTACAGCTTTGCGGCCTTTCGATTGCGTCGCTGAATTATATAGTTGATTGGGTTAATTGTATATTTATATTTGGTACGCATTGTCTTTTGATTTTTTCTCGGCTTTTGAATTTGACTTTGATTTCGATTACGCTGTCTCATGTGTGCTTATTTTCAAATGTTTCTCTATTTACAAAAACAACAACAACAACACTGACTACTGTATACTATATACCTATATAAATATTCATATGTACATATATATATTTGGTTCTGCTGACGTTTCGAGCAAAAGCAACAGCAACAACAACAACAACAACAACAACGACAATTGCCAACAGTAAACAGAAATCAGAGACTCAAAAGTCAAACCGGTTCCATTGGCTCCAACTAGAAAGTATCTGACGGATACATACACTCACACACACACACACATACACACACTCTGCGGAATGCCCAGCTGTAATTGCGCTAATTTACGTAAATTGTTTGCAACCACATATTTTGTTGTTTTTTTTTTGTTTCTTTCTTCGTTCAACTGCTCGCTTTGCTGCACTAGATTCCAATGATGACCCCACGACGTTGACCGATTTACCGTTAACAAACAGCTGCTGACATCGCCAACACCAATTCTTGATGACGCCATTCCGGCTGAAAACCAACGCGGCCAGACACACCCAGGACATTAGCAGGCTTGCCTGCACGTCCGTCTCCATGTCCGTGTCCGTGTCCGCGTCGCTGTCCTCATTAGTTTTAAGAGCACCTTTCTAGGTGCCTCCGTTTGGCCTAGGCCTCCACTCATTATTCAAAAACATGACGGGTGTAACCGACCGCGCAATACTCGTTCCCACTTGAATAACAGCTTTCAAAAGTCAACAATTTTTTAGTTTGATTTCTAGAAAAGGTCAAAATTGTTAAAGATTGGATCCGTTTTATTTATTTTATTTAAACTGTAACCACGTTTAATCGAATCCAATTACCAGTTATTAAACAATGTTCAATGATAATTAAAACCTGAATTTGATTTGACCATTTAAGGTGCCAATGTATTAAATCATAGCTTAACTTAAATGCATAGATAAACTCTAAATAAACTAATGTGGGTCTCAGACAGGGCGGCAAACCAAGAAAAAGATAAATATTTGCCGGTGGTTCGTGTTTAAATTTAAATTTTAAATAAGCGAAATGGAGTATTATCATTTAATTGAAATTAAAAAAAATGGTTTAGTTCACATCGGTTCGGCTATATTTTTGAGCAACGGGAGATTCGGTTTAAGGTTCAGTTTATGATTTTAAAAGTATTGAAATTTAAAGCCGTTTGAGTTCCTATCCAAATCTCTGGTTTATATTTCATCAATTTATTTTTGTAAGAAATTTGTATAATATTTCAATAACACTGAATACGTTGCTCAACAATTGATTATTTTTGTTGATTTATGAATAAGTAAATGAGATATGGAAAACGCGAGTGGTGCAAATGGAAATTACCATAATAATAAATGTGAGTGCATTGCATGCTGACTGATTTTGGATAGCATCTTAGTAGCACTATTTATAGATTAAAATGTTAACACTGCCGAAAATAGTGTTGGCAAATAACAAATATTTCACATATTTTCTTATTTTTTTTTTTTATATAATATTGCCTGTAATCTGTGTTATTTTTTAATTTGTAAAATCCCTAAAATTAAATGTTACGTGTCACACGCAAATATTTATAATATTTCATGTATGTAAAGTATAAATATATATATGATCAGGAAAACGAGCTGAGCCGTTTGTATTTTCGCATCCATCTCGAAAACTATAAAAGCTAGATAAGTGAAATTTGAAAAATACTTATAATCTCGTTTTCATTTCTTTTATATCTAATCTAGGCCTATTTCCTATGTGTCGATAATATTTTACGATATGGTATTTGTTTTAAGCATATATCGAAGATTATAAAAGTAAGAGCCCAAATAAAGAATACTTCCCGTATTTTGATACAAAGAGATTTTGTGAATTTTTTTTTCTAAAATTAATTAATTTAAAAACTTCAACATTTTAACTTTGAGAGATGAAACTATGATGAACCTCTAAAACCATGATTTAGTAAAGTATTTAATTTATTCTGGATATCTTTAGTGTACTGCACACACACGACAACAGGTGTTGCCAGCCGTGGATCAAAAAGCATTTTATAACTGTGTCTGTCTGTCTGTCTGTCACGCTATATAGTTACGAGACAAGTTGATTTAAGCTCTCTACTCTACTCTACTCACATTCCATGTCAAAGTCTGTGCAAATTATTGAAATTGTTGTCATTAAGCGATCATTGCCAATTGAATACCAACTATGCCTCCGCCTCATATACTACACACACACACTGTGTGTGTGTGTGTGACTGTGTGTGACTGTGTGTGACTGTGAACCCCATCCCAAGTAGTCCGTAGTCTGTAGTCCTGTGGAACGTGGGTTATGTCAGAGCCACCTCTCGCTCACTCTCATTGCCAATAATTACGAGTATTCGCCTCTCATTCACACACACCACTCTGAGTATTCATTGAAGCTCGTTTATGATTTTTTTTTATTTTTTTTCGTTTTTAAATATTTTTCATCATAATTTTTATTCTTCACAGGCACGTTTCACTTGGCCATTGTCTGCCCATCGTTGCAAGCAGTCTGAATTTAAGTTTTCAATATATATATATATATGTATATACATATATACCCTTAGACAATGGTTACAATGGCTTTATCATGCATTTTGTCATGCATATCCGGGTTTGCAGTAGAACAAAATAAATCGATACAGCGAAATTAAAGCTATCTGAACAATACAGCTGTCAGCTGTTTTATATTTGTTTACACAATTCTGTAATGAGTAATATATAAAATATAAAAAAAAAATTAGCTAAATTATTGTCTTACTTTAAAAAAATATAATTCTAAATACAAATTATGTTCTCAATCTGTATTTACAGTTATTATATTCCTTACCTAAATATATTTAGTTCAACTTTAGATTATTAATTATTATTATTTTTAATATTTTAATTTATTTATTATATATACATTATTATTATTATACATCACGTTTAGTTGGATTTCGAATTATGTTTTAACTGTGAAAAAGTCGCGAGTGTATTTTTGCTTCGACGCACGGCAAACCCAACATAAACATCTATCTTGTTTTCACTCGGCTTTTGTTTTATACACAAGACGAGTGTGTTGGTTTTACTTCTCCCCACCCCCACCCCCACCCCCGACTGCCCATAGCTCGAGCACTTTAAGCTTGATCGACGTTCAGTTTTGTGCTTTTCGAGGGGATTCGCGTGTCGGGCCATAAATTTGAATTACGATATTTGTACGGGCTGTTATTATTGTTGTTGCTGTACTCATGTTGCCGTGACATGTTGCGGCAACATTTGTGCCTGCCTTTCTCCAAATGGCAAATGGAAATTTATGGCTGGAGTTATGACTGCTGCTCCATTACCTCATTACCAACAAGCCGTGGTCGTGCTCTTTATGAAGCCACCAAACTGAGGCGTGTCTGGAAAACTGAACTTAGCCACCAAAAGGTGGCCAGGTAATTAAGTTAATTAATGTCGCGCCAGCTGCCAATCCTCCAAGGAAGCGAGCAAGCCAGAGCTATGTCATTTGCAAAAAGGCTGTCGTCATCTTTATTGTGGTGAAAATTGTTATATATGTATTTATATTTGTATTCGTGTTCTAGAGAGTTGGCCTAATGGCGTCGATTCAGCCAATGCGCTTGCCAAGTGGGTCAGAATAGCTGGCCAAAAGCAAGTGCAGCAGTTCCCAACTTCCATCGAACATGACATTTGGCATTTTGTTTGGTTGTTGCTCAGACGACGACGACGACGACGAAATCAAAAAACCATTTGACCTTTTTAAGGCCTAAAAAAGCAAAACCAAAATGGAAGCCAAACGATGACATTTGCGATTGCAATGGATAAACTATGACACAGCCAATGTCACCTACATTAGGGGTATTCACAATCGAACAAAAGACAAAAAAAAACAAATAAATTTCATTACTAAACGCATTTTATGATCTTAAGATACAAAATGGCCTTCAAACGTGACAGCTGTGGGAAAGAGAGAGAGAGCGTTAACAATTATGGGAAAATAAACGGTAAACAGCAGAAAAAATCGCATTTTATCATTGTGAACACATTGTGTTAAATTGATGTTAGAGCACATCTATAAGCATCTTAAATTGAATTTATCGCCTTACAAGTGTCAACTATATAAAAGAAAACACTGTCAAATTACTTTTCACAAGCGAACGTTATCAGCTTTAATTGAAAACTTTCATTAAAAACTATAAATCGTTATCAATTTGCTTGACATCAAAATATTTCTTTTTATTTTTTGTTTTTTAAATTATTGCCTTTTATTCATCTGTTATTTATGAGTGACATTTTTTAAGTCTTGATTCTAAATGATTTTGACATTGAAAGGTGACATTCTGATATATTTATATATATATTTTTTCCCAAATGAAATTAAGCTAATAAAAATACGATATGTTTGCAAGAAAACCAAAAAGGAATATCCCTATGGAAATTGATATATATGTGTATTTGTACAATAAAATAATAACTAGAATCGTTACTACGTCAAACTAAAAATCGATAAGCCGCCGGGGCGCAGGAAATACGTGCGTTGGCGTCACGTCGATTGCTCTTCTCGTGGCTGTTGTTGTTGTTGTTGTTTCTGCTGTTTTTGTATCAGTTGCCTACGCAGGCAACACCAACACCAAGACACACACACACACACACACACTCGGAGCTAACCCACCCAATTGAAGCAGCGCCCATTGAACCCAACCCAAGTCTAGAAATTGAACTGAGGACATTTGCATTTCTAATTAAATATCACTTGCTTCGATCATATAGAATATAATTGGAATTGCCCGAAAATGGTTGCATTACGTATCGAATCAGTGTAATAGAAATGGCCGCAAAAGAGGGAACGCAATTAAGAGCGAGAGTTGCGGGGTGGGCGGCAGTTAAAGTTAGGGGCACGTCTGGCCACAAACAGGTGCGAACAGGTGCGGCGAAACAACGCGATGTCTCCGGTTGTTGCACCCAAAAAAAACACACATAAGTTGAGAGTGCTCTAGTCGAGGTTGCCCAACTTGGTTATACCCTGTACGCTGCTGTGCATTGCCGTAATTAAGTACAGCTAAATGAAGAACAGAAAAAAACATAAAATAAATACATTTAAACTACTTCAGTGATATTTAATAATTAGTATTTATTTCATTTTGTTACATACTTTTCAAAAAAGCCATATCCCCTTTTCTAAGCATTGTCAATTGGTACAGGGTATTTAAAAGAAGGAAAAGAAATACCTACACACAAAGACAACTGCTCAGAAAAAAGCATCATAAAATGGGCTTTTTTTGTTGCCAATTTTTCATAGTTCATAAAAGTTGTTTAATTAAGATTTACACGCACTCAAGCGTCAAATTAATGGGCCAGCCACAGGGGGCGAAGGCGGTAGAGGGAGGGAGAGAGCAATAGAAGAGCGAGAAAAACGAGACCGGAAAAATGAAAATGCCACGCAATCGAAATGAACCAAACATTATTGTGCATTATATATACTTTTATAGCTACCTTCATTGAAGATGGTATCAGGTTATTGTTTTGTATTCGGTCAAATAGGGTATTGAGAGAAATCGATACCCAATTTGTTTAAGTGTAAACAGCTTAACGATTTACTTAATACGTTTAAGACATAATTTAATAAACATTTTGTATTATTACTAATATCAAATATTATATTATTATAACAGTCGAAATTTTATTTTTCAAAAATTGTTTTCATTCCAATAATCATTCGCGTAAGAAACAATTTAATGATTATAAACTAAATTAATGAAATATTTATATAGATTTGGAATTTAAGGAGTAATGTAAATATTTTTATTTTGTCTGGTTTTACGTATTTAGCTTTCTGCCAACGACAAATTAATCAATAGCCAGAAGAGAATAAGTGGAAAATGTGAAAAATGTGCACTCTTCCATTTAAAACAACACAGGACACAGAAGAAAACTCTGTTGGGTTCAGGTAATTTTAATGAAAATTGGGCCCCGTCAAATTGTTGAGAAAACCGCAAACGTGTTTAGTTTGCTGATTAGGTTAAAAAAAAAATAGGAAAAAATGAGAATAAACGCAACACTAGAATAACAAAAAGGAATCCCCAAAGCACGACGTGACAGTTGCCCTTGGCAATGGTGGGCGGGAAACGACTCGAGGGCGCAAGGAAACGCCTCAGACAGACGACAACGGACAGTTGACAGCTGTTGGTTGTTGGGCTGGAAAGTGCGAGGGGGAGGTGGAGGGGGAGGGAGAGGCTGACGGCTGCTGGCAGCTGGGGAATGCGACGGCAGAGTCCTCTCCCCCCACCCAAGTGCGGCATGTGTTCGAGTGGGCCTCATTGCCGTTGCCGTTGCCGGCGTCAACACTTCAACTCCGGCATTAAATTGCGGAACTGCCGCCTAAAAAATAAAAGCCGAACCGGCGAAAGTTGCCGGGCACAAAGGAAGCACAGAGAGACAAAACATTTGGACGCAATCGCCCAGCTGCCAAGATGTGCAAGATTTATTATGGACGCTGCTGCAAGTCTAATGAAGAACCGGCAACAGCCAACAGCAGCAGCAACCCTCGCTGTCTGGGGGCCAACTCAAGGGCCAAGGGTTAAAGGCCGCACACAACATAACAAACACACACACACACACACACGAGCACAAAGAAAGGCAGACAAAGCTAATGCGCGTCCGCCTTATAAAAACACCTGACACAGCTCAAAAGTACACAGATATATATAAATACAATATATATGTATACAGAGACAGAAAGGGGGATGGAAAAAAGTATCTTTGAATGTTGCATGTTTATTAGTTTTCAGCACAGTAAAATAAACAGCAGGTTGTCAATATTTGTATATATTTCAATGGTTTTTAGATCAACAACCAGCGCAATAAATAAGTTTGTACTAGATTTAGATCTTAAATAGTGATGTTAATTCGAAATAGAAATAGAGAGAGACAGAAAAAAGGGAGATAGAGAGAGAGAGAGAGGACAGAAAAAAGGGAGAGAGAGAGAAAGAGAGGGAGGGAGAAAAAGTAGTAAAATAAAAATGTGACTGAAAATAAATTTAACAACAACAACAACACCAAAATCAGCAGCCAGCACTTGACTTTATGCAAATCGCATAGTAAGGCGGTCTGTGCGTATATGAAATTAAACAGCACTACCCCTTGGAACCAGCAGACCAGCAATATTACGCATCCGATCAGTACCGTACCTTGTGAGAATCGCATAGAGAGGCAGTTTACAAATTTATGAATTAACTAAATTATTTTTATACACTGCTCTGAAGAGACAAAACTGCAATTTATATAAAAAAAATGCACTTATGAAATGGCCATGTAAAAAGTAAAAGTGAAAACTTTGGGAGAAAACCGCCACAGCCCCGCCACGCCCCGCCTCGATGGCACAATAGATGAACAAATGTTTGCACTTTAGAAGGCAAAGTGGGTGACAGTTTTCACATGGCTCAACAAAAAAAAAACTTGCCACGACACCTACAACACTGCAACAGCAACAACAACAGAAACAACAACAACCAACATAATTCACGCAACGTGCAAGTTGCTGGCGCTGCGCAGACTGCAAAAGTGTCCTTGAACTTTGTTTTAAGTGGTGTAGCCGGTTTTGCTTGTCTTCTTCTACATACATATACATAATTTTTATTTGCAGTAGTTCCTTTTTCTCAGCACAGTTGTTTTACATATTTTCCCCAGATCAGCTATTTACATAAATGCTTAGAGAATTAAGCAACATTTCTGCAATGTTAAGCTTAAGACTTCTGTTAATTTATGTTTGAAATGTTGCTGGCGCATGTTGCTGATGTTTAATTTATTGGAAGATGTGACAACATTTAAAATGTTGCATAAAATTGATATTTAAGTGTGGTGCACATTCCATGTATGTTGAAATGAATTTAAAATACATGTTAACTTTACTTTATGATGTTCTATATAACATTGCTGTTGTTAGCTTTAAATTAAAATGTTGCTCAACTTAAATGTTGCTAGCGCAAAAGTGGCAGGTTAAACACTAAAATAACTAATGCATAATGGGCATAAAAAGGCAAATGTGAGAAACGTGCGTGGCTGTTCGTCATCTACGCATTCTTATTCATTTCCATTGGGGTTTGCTATATATTTTGTTGTGACCTATTAAACAAATGAAAATCGATTTGGCAGCTTTTCATGTTTAATTCATTAGCAGACGAAGAGGAACTCGCGCACACGACAAATGAATTTGAATTAATTTCTATTCCAACTTGCCAAATCCCATTTTCAGTTCTAACGCAAGGTCGTCAAAATTGCAAATAAAGTGTTTCACTTGAGTGGGACCAAAAATAAAGCCAGATTAGAATTATGAATGTTTGCCACTGTTGTTGTTCTTGTTTTGGTTGTGTTTTGAGATAAGCGAAAAAACAAACAACTGACTAATAGAGTGAGCAAGTGAGCGAGCTAGAAATAGAAAGAGAGAGTGAGGGAACTGAAAGTAGAAAAACAGCTGTCTTAGCATTTAACATTTAATTTGATTGCGCCCAGTGGGCGGGCAGTAAACTGTAGCTGACGTTGGCGTTAGTGTCATTCCCCCTCCCCCCCCTCGCTGCACCCTCGCCCTATCAGCTGATTGTGCATTGTGTTATCAGCAAGTAAATGCCACAAATAAACAAGTGAAAATGTTGCAGTCGAGCTAATATTTGACTCGGCTCACCGCCCACACGACAAAGAAACAATTTATTTATATAACTCTGCTTACATAAATAAATAGAAATAAATTAGAAGTCTTAAATTATATATATCAAAATGATCCACAATATCTTATTAAGGTACACAAATTTATACACATTTTATATTACAGATAAATCAATATTTTTTTGGACTAATAAAAATTTAAAAAAAATTTATCTTAAAAAAATCACATCTTTTAAGTGCAGCATCAATATCGAAGATATTCGAAAACGATTAAGAGATTCATTTTTTCATCAAAAAATTTTTTTAAAAAAAATTAAAAAAATCCATACAATTTTAATTTGGAGGACAATCTATGTTAAAAATACCATCAAAAATCAAAATTGGTTCAGTTTTGGCAAAATTATAGCAGTTGGAAATACGCGAGCTTTGGAATCCAAGAGCTTTACTTCTCCAAATTTTTGTCAATTTGTTTGGCATGATTTTTGACCAAAAATTTGGCACCCCCAAAACATAAAACTTGGTTCAGTTTTGACAAAGTTATGGAAGTATGTAAAACGGACTTTAACAAATTAATTTGAATCAGTCGATAAAAATCTTAACGCTTTATATGACGGGTACAAACTGCTTCTGGCTAAAAGGTTGTTGGACAAGATCAAGAGACTTGTAAAAAGGAACAATTTCAGAAGCTTGCATAGCTAATTATTTAATTTTAAAAAGACATCGGTAAAACAAACATTTTGTAGCGCAATAATGAAAGCCTCCAGCAATCACATTACTTTTATTTAAATTAACAACAACCAGAAAGTAGTTAGTTATTTATTCAAGTTGAGTTGAGTTCATTACGCCAAGCGAAAGAAAATTTTCTAATTAACAAATTCATTAAGCGGAACTTGTTAGCTGATACTTGGCTATTATCAATGTTTGCCAACATCAGCAGTTAAAAAAGTAGAAAGCAAGAAAACAAAAATTCCTAAAGCAAATGCAATTTGACAATGTTTGTCAAAGAGTAAAAATATCGCAAAAGCGATAAGGGAAATTCTTGTTAAAATTGCAACTGTGAATTACAGTAGCCAAGTTTAAGGTTTCAAGTAATTCTGTTGTGCCAAAATCGTATGGAATTTCAAATTTCGTAGCTGGTTTTAACCCAGTTAACAATCACATTTGCATGTTGGCCACTTTCTTTGGCTTGGCTTGGCTCTTGAAAACTTTCCAAGCAAAACAGACATTAAACCAAAAACTTAAATAAAGTGTTGTATAAACATGCCTTGAGGTGCTATCAAAACATTTGCAAATTCGCTGTATAAAATAGGCTAATAAAAAAATACCCAAAAGTGAGTCCAATTAAAATAAGACTCTTAAGCCAAATGTCAAAATTCAGTGAAAGTTAACACGTGGCGAATATGCGGCTGTTAAGAAGTCGACAAAAAAGCTGTTCAGATATTTCTAGGTGTCTGTTTTTATACATGTTCTATAAAACTCTTAAATGAAAAAAGAAGGTATTTATATTTTAAAATATTGTCAATATACAACAAGTAAGAACGTTTCTGTCGAGTGTAACCGACAGCGCAATACTCGTTCACAGTGCAATAAAACATACAGACAGGCATTATTTGTGCAATGCAGAAATAATCTCAAATTAATTATGACAAATACTATCTATTAATAAAAAGAAAAGTTCGCAATTCTAAATTTTGAAAATAACATTTTTTTCGGATATCAGGGGAGGACAAGCTTTTATTCCTACATATTTTATTTTCAAAAATTCATATATTTTAAATGTAAAATGAAAAATCATGATCAAAATGCCATAATCATCATGAAAATCGGTTCAGTTTTGACAAAGTTATGGAAGTTTGAAGTATGGGAGCTATAAATCCGCTTCACTTGTCAAATTTTTGCCAATTTCGGCAAGATTTTTGACAAAAAATGTGACTCCCTCAGGTGAGGTGACTAGTTATTTACCTTCCGAATTTGGTGACCCTAGCTTTAAAAATGTGCGAGATATATATTTTCGCGGTTTGTGGGGCCGGGAGGGGAAGGGGAAGAGTGGGGTCGTGGCTGGAAAATTTTTTCTATAACATTTTGGTGACTGTAGCTTAAAAACTGTGGGAGATATAAGCATATCCGATTTTTTAGGGCGGGGGCGCTGGGGGACGTTACAGTGGGCGTGGCCGGGATACCAAGGTGGCAATCTTTTTGGGAGGTCGTCAGCTATCTACACACCAAGTTTGGTGACTCTAGCTTTAAAATTGTGGACAGCAAGACGGACATTGCACAAAACCAATATACTCTTTCACTTCGTAAACGAGTATAATGAGGAAAACTGTATTAATAAAATTTGCATACTATATTGAATTGAATTTCAAATGCTTGCATTTTGCGTTGAGTGTACATACACATACATTCATTTATATATACATACATTATATACATATGTATGTATATAAATATGAACCATTGCAATTCATTGAAATTTGATTTAGGTTTAGTGTAAACAAATAATGCGATGGAAAAAGGGTTAAAGCGGGGGCTGCAACCAACATAAAGGCGCGACATTTACCGTTGTAAAAAGTCGAAAAACAATCAATGCTAAAAGTCGCGTCTCTTTTGCATTGTTTATTGCTGTTTGCTGTTTGTTGTTTCGCTTGCTTTGGCTTTTGATATTCGCCTTAATGCACGGCTCAAGTGGCCGCCAAGCCAAGCGCTTTGTCATAGTTTTTATTTTATTTTCCTTTATTTCAAGTCAGAGACCGGAGGAGCGGCAGTTGAGGCTTGGCGACAGCCATTGAACTGCCTGGCGCGGTCAGTGACGTCATGCTGCGGTCTGAGTTGTTAAGTGTTGCAGCACTTTTCGCAAGAGTTAACAGCATTGGAGATTTTGTTTAGTTCGGCAGCACTTGGGATTTTTTCTACGTTAAATAACAGTGCTGCCAAGTTTTAGCTGTTATATACATGTGTACAGACATGTTTATACATACTGGCATGAAACATGTTAATACACTGTTAAGTATTTATATATATTTATAAACATTAATTGTAAATATAATTCATTAGTAACTCCCACTTAACAAGCTCATTTGGAACCCGACTTGATGCTGCCTTCTTATCACCCACACACTTGCGTGACACATTTTTACTAGACGACCCGCCTCGCATCACCTCCCCGAGAGACCTCCTCTCGTTTGTGCCGTCGTCGTTGATGTCTGGTAATCTGATCTCAAAGTGATGTCGTCATTAAGATTAGCTGGCTTTTGCATTGGCAAACGGTTAGCTAATTTTCCACAGTTAACATTATTTATGGATATTTTGTAGCATCTGTCGTTTAATGCCAGAAATAAAATAAAATAAAATGTTGCCAAGCATGTGTGTGTATGTTGCAGCAGCTGATCGTTAAGTTTAGCAACATGTGTATAAACATACATAGAGACGCTTGTTGCTGCTTGGTAAGATGCCAATTTTGGTTTGGCTTTTTATGACGTCACAGCCGGCGTATGTGCACCGTGGGTGTTTCATAAGCAATTATGCGTGTTTTATTTGGCTTGCTTCGCTTGTTGTTTATTTTGTTTTTGTTTGTTTTCACTTTTCGCAATCGCTGTCATTTTTAATTGACTGTTTCGATTATTTTGCGGACTGCGTGCGTGGCACGTCATGGATATTGGCCAATTGGCGGCGGCTATCTTTTGCCATTTATCTCGCACAATGGGCGCCGGCCAAGTGAAAGTTTTGTTTTTATATTTCGGCCGAAAAGTTCATTGACAGCGACATAGTTGTTGTTATTGCAGCCACAATGTTGCCAACATGCATATGTTTATATACATTCTAGCGATCGAATGCGACAAAAGGAAAACGGCAATAAGCATGTTAACCGTTATGAATCATCACACACATTTGTAATAATCGTTAAAAAGAAAAGAAAAAAACGTTCAAACTGTACAGTAAACACACACAGTGGCGAATTCATTAAGTTGTGCTGTGTGTAGTTAGAAGATACGAACAAAGCAACAAGCGCGAAAAGTGCACACAAAACGAAATACTAGAGAGACCAAAGAAGAAGAGGGAGAGATAGCAGCAATGGAATTATAAATGTGTCGAATGTTTAACTTGTGATAAGTGGCGCAAAAATATTTATAAAACAATATGCTTTGCAAATAAGATAGCTTAAATAAATTAAAAAATATTGGTTGATTCTAGCGCAGTGTTTGTTTTTGTTTATTTTCATACCTCTCCTTTTTTATGGCAAAAACACGTTAGTTACCAAAACGAGTCGTTGTTGCTTTTTATTTTGGGCAAGACATTTTTGGTTTAATGTTCGGTAGATTTTTATTCGTTTCTTTTCAAGAAAATTATTAAATTTCATTTGGTTATTTTCTATCGATTAATCATTATATGTTGTTTAATATTATTTAATATTTATCTATTAAAATTTAGCTGAATATGTTTTTTCTTCTTGTGATATATTGTTATTTTTTATTGAGAAGCGCCAGTTTTATTTTTCAAATGTATATTTTGTATAAAATAATTATCTATTATCGATAAGTAACAATTCGCATTTCAATTTGTATTTTTATTTGATTTTCAGCATTAGTCAAGCGAATATAAAAGGCATAATCACATTAAGTTATTCATTTAAGAATTATTTATTTATTTGGCATAAAGCAGCTGCTTGTGCATTGCATCGCTGACTCCTCTTCAATATGACAAACCAACTTGGACTACGCAACTTCAGCTGTTATTATCAGAGAACGCGGCTTATCTGTTATACACTCACACACTTGCATGGGCGAATGGAAATATTTGTTGTTGTTGTTTTTATTTTTTTGCAAGGCAATGTCAAGTGCTTTACATTTTTCAAGCCTGCATTTTTTGTATTTGGATTGGTCTCACCTTTTGTATAACAACGACGACGACGGAAAATCCGTTAAGCCAGCAAGGCAGTTAGTTGTTGGTTTATTGCTTTCAGATTACTTTTTCGGCTACTTATTTCCACATCTGCAGGCAGAAACAGAGTTGCGCTCTCTCGTTGTGGTTGGTCGTTGTTGTTGCCGCCTCTGCCTTACTCTCTTTCACACACACTCACACACACACGAACACAACTTGCGACTTTGTTGGCCTTTAGCTAGAAACACAAAAGAGAAAGAACATGCAATATTGCAATTTAACAATCCGTAGGGCTTTTCTGCAACGCTTTTATTTCACTGCATTTAATCCCGTCTTTCTTTGCATTTCACTTTGGCGGCGTCACGCCCACCTCACACAAGCGCACCAGAGATGAGCGATTTAAAGTGAGTGTGAACCTGTGACTTTTTACAAGTACAACAAGAATCGAAAGTAAAAGGCCGTAAGTCAGCGCAAACATGAATGTAAAAGCTTTAGTCACAGGCACAGTTGACACAGTAACTTAAACAAGTCACAGCATCGCTCATCTCTAGGTGCTACTGCCAATCGTCCATTGCTGCGTCAGCATCGGTTTTAATATTATTCGCAACGCGCAACTTGCACTTTAGCACAACATGTTAGAGCAATTGCTACAACTGATGTTTTCCACGTTACATTCACAATTTTATTTATGAACTTGATTAAATACCAAAGATAAAGGGGAAAATGCACCGCTAAAACGACCGTGCGCACCATACAGAACCCGACCAGACTGTTGCGTGTGACTGTGTTTTGCAAGCGGTAAAATCCACAAGCAGCAGTGTGGCCGCACACAAAATCGAAAAATATTGCAATCGATAAAATACTGCAAATTAAAATACCTTACGCATTTTACGATATTTTGGCGCCAAAATACATTTAAAAAATTAAAAATGACTTGGAATTAATTTTGTTTTTTTAAATGGGAAATGCACATGAAATTTCTTTTATCTTTTCGTTATAGTGTTGTGTGTTTATTCATTTGTTTGTTTTCTTTGTTGCATACATTGTTTTTCTTTTATTTTTTTTTTTGTTTGTGATATCGCAAGCGTTTTTCAATTTTGTTTCGTTTCACTTCGGAATATATATATATATATGATTACACGCACGTTCGCTTACAAAAGAAAAGGACGACGGACATAAAATCAACTAAATATAGTACATAAATCAACATTTAGCATACGTTAATATAGTTTATAAAACATAGCTGGTAATGGTAAATAATTGCAACTTAATGCTAAACTTAATAAATCCGTCGCCAGCCGATTTCTAGCGCCATTGCTTTCCTAGATTTGTACACAATTCGAAGATTTCTCATACTTAGATCGCACCCTCAAAAAATTAGTTCATAATCAAAAAGTATTAAAGGGAATTTCTTTTAAATATAATTACTTCAAGTATTAACTAACCTCGTATGTGTGTGGATGAGAGAGGTGTTTTATGGTGTCGTTCCAATTATTTTGCATTTTTTGTTTGTTTTTGTTTTGTTCGTTTCAATTTAAATTTACAACTAAAAATTTTGCGCTCCAAAAGTAATTGTGGGAAAGAACAGAATTACAAAATTGAGAGTAAAGCTCCATTATAAATGTAGAAGTAGTAGTATGTATATATATATATCTATTTATATATATATGTATATATATATATGTATATGTATATATATATATATACATATATATATTGTTATATAAATATGAAACTGTATAACTGCGTACATCAGATTTGCATACATACATCCACATCCACATTACCCCACCAAGATGTATGTATATTATTTGTATATGCTTGTTGAATCTCGTTTTGCTTTAGGTACGACGTCGTTTGCTGCTTCTGCTGCTATTCCTATTTGTTTCTGTATGTGTGTGTGTGGGGGGAGGTGGAGTGTGGGTGTGTGTTAAAAGCGAATGGACAGAAAATAGATGATCGCGGCCAGCGCCACAAAGCCAAACGGCAGGATTCGACGATAGAATAGCTGGTGCTCGTGGGCCATCGGCTTCTTGAGGCGGAGCTTTGAAATTTCATTGCGCAACTCGAGATTGCTCATTTCGGATTGCTCCAGGCGCTCCTTGTACACAATTAGCTCCTCCTCGCGCTCCACTTGCGCATTATTCATCGTGCTCAGCTCCTCACGCCAGCTGGAGAGTTCACCATCAGCATTCGGCAGCAGCGGATCCTGTTCATTAGTTGCGAGATCTGATTTATCGTTCTCCTCGGCACCGCTGACAATCCGTTGTTCCTGCTCCTGCTCTAGCTGCTTCTGCTGCTGCTGCAGCTGCAATTTTAGCTGCTTCATTTCCTCCTCGAGAACACTGATGTTGCTGGTCAAAGTTTGCGATTGCTTCTTGTAGAATAGGCACTCCTCGTGCAGCATGTCTACAGCGTGCTCTTCCGACAAATGGTCATTATCGTATTCATCGCTGCGTACCAGCGTCTGTTGTGTCTCCAGTTTGTTGTGGATTGTATGCAGTGACGCGGTCTCCTCATTGGCTGCCTCCTCGATGCCATTGAGGCGTGTGTGTTTGGGTGATTTGTGTATAAACTCATCGCAGGCCGCACCATCAGCAGAATATAGCTCCTGTTTTAGTTTGTTGGGCGAGCGCTCCGGCGATAGGGATTTCGGTTCGTGCTCCTCGTCCCCAGAGTCGGCATTGTTGAATATGGCTTTTAATACATCGCTGCCCTCGGCGCCTTTGTTGAGATCCGAGTTCTTGAGCAGCTTCATCAAAGAGTCCTTGCGCACCACCTTGTGCTTCAAATTGAATTCCTCCTTCTGTTGTCGCTTGCTCTTCTTGCCCTGTAACCAAGTTGGATTTTTGCAATTAGGGGAAATTTGAGCACTCACACATGTTTACTTACAGATTTGCGTTTGTGCGCCGTTGTCTGGTGTCCCTTGTCGAGCAGATCAGACGTCTCGCCGAGCAGTGCACCTTGATCCACCTGATATTCGTCATTTTTGGCAGCGCCATTTTCATGGTCGCCCGCTTCCTTATCCTCATTTTCGTCGCCGTAGTCGCGATTATCATCATCGTCGTCATCGTTGTCGTCGTCGTCGTCGTCATCATCATCATCATTGACTTCGATGACCTTGTTCAGTTGCTCCAGCGCCTGTTGCTGCTGCAGCGCCTGTTCGCCGTCATGCTCAGCAATAGTTTGCTGCAGTCGCATCAGCTGTTGGCGCATCTGTTCCATTTCGCTCTCCTGTGTGCTTAGCTGCTCCTTGAGGTGGCCAAGCTGCTGCTCCTCCTGTTCTTTAGCCTCTTGCTGCTGGCGCAGCGTCTCCTGCTTATAATCCGTATATTCATGCTGCAGCTGCTCCAGCCGCGCATTAAAATCCTGCAGCGTCTGCTTCGAGCTCAGTATCTGGGCGCGCAATATGCCGCACTCATTATCCGAGGTCGTGTACGCCATCTCCATCTTGGACAGCATTTGCATGGCTTCGCAGCGATCCTGATAGACCTTGCGCAGCGCCTCTTTGGCAGTTAGCTGATACGTGGTCTTATCCTCCAGCAACTTGACAACCTGCAATGTAGATCAGTAGTTACAAATGCATCAAATAAATGCTCTTAAAACTATGCTACAAAATTGATTTTCATATATACATATTTATATATATATATATATATATGTATAGTATATAGCAAGCTCACCTCGTTGCGTAACGCATTCTCAGGCACATTCTTCTCCATCATCTGCAGCTTCTTTTCGAGCAGATTGATCTTGTGCAGGAGTTGATCTTCGGTGATCATGCTCTGCCAGCACATGGCCGAGTTTTTGCGCGTGGAATCGAGCACGCCCTGCAAATTGCTGAGCTTCGCCTTGAGCATCTTCTCGCGCTGCGAGGCTTCCTGCAGAAAGGCATTCAGACGCTGTATTTCATCAAAACTGATCCGGTTGAGTCCGGTCAGCTGCAGCTGCTCCGACTCTATTGAGATGGCCTCGCGTCCGTCGGGCAAAAAGAGTGTGACGCGCGCAATAATGCAGCCGTGGACCTCCTGGCGCGAATTCTCAATGACCTCGACACCAAACTTGACGGTGTCGCCGTAATGCAGCTCGGCGGGCTCGTTGCCCAGCTTGCTGTCGTTGATGAAGGTGCCATTGCTCGACTTGGTGTCCTTAACCCAAAAGTGGCCATCGGGCGTATACCAGAGCATCGCATGATTCCGCGACAGCACCTTGCAATCAAATATGGCATTGCCCTCGCTCGCCTTGCTCTTGGCTATCAGCCGGCCCACCTTGCACTCCTGATGCGGCGCCAGCGAAATGGTGCGCGTCTCGAATTTATGCGATTTACCCTCGCACTGGAGCACGATCTTCGCCTCGCCCGGCGATATCCCATCCGCTTCATTAGGCAATTGTAAGGCACCCATTGGGCTGAACATATTTCCGCCCGCGGTTGTATTATTCGCATTTAGCACCGAATTGATGGCCATTTGCAGCTGCACCTGCTGCTGTGCCAGGTGGCCCTGCAATTGATATATAAATGTATATAGCTGTCTAATGATATAAATTGAATGGTAGCACACACCTGCAATGTGTTCGTATTGGAATCACAGGTCTCTGTCGCAGTCGTATTATTGTTCTCCTGATTCTCCAGATTTTCGTTGGCATCGTTACTGTTACTGCTACTGTTCAAGTTGATGTTGGTCACATTGTTGCTGTTCTCTGTGTGCAGCTCACACGTCTCGGTCTCGTGCTTCTCGCGCAACAGCAGCAGCTGCTCCTGCTCGGCCTTCCTGTTTAGCTCCATTTTGTTCTGAGCCTTCCTGAGGAGGCGCTGCTGCCGCTTGGACAGTTCACCGACAGCGGCAACACCACCACTGGCAACTCCGGCGCCTGGTCTGGCAGTTAACTCCTGGTCTATTATTGAGCCGGGTACGTTTGCAATTCCGTTGTTTACAACAACAGCTGATGCTACAGATGCTGGTGCCGTTGTTGCTGACGTAGTTGTTGTTGCTGTTGTTGTTGTTGCTGTTGTTGCTGTTGCTGTTGTTGTTGGTCCTGTTGCTGCTGGTGTTGCTGCTGCTGTTGCTGCTGATGCTGCCGCATTTGGCTTCTGCTCGTCATCCTTATTGCTTTGCCATTCGTTGCTGACCAAGACCATAACTGAAATGTGTGAAATGCGCGCAGACAGTCATACAGTAAAATGAAAGCCTGATTAAATGTAGTTAGCTGGAGAGGTTGAATTTGATTGAGTGTTACAAAAGTTCTGTGCACTAAACAGATCGACCGGAATATTAAGATTGACAATTTTTGAATTTTGGGTCAAGGATTAACAGATGAAGAATTTTTTACATTCCAAACGTACCGAAAATAAATACAAAGGTCTGTTCTGTTGTGCCTTGCTATGAAGAATGCTTTGAATTGCAAGAAATATGTACATTTGTATACATTTCAATAATCATTTACATTATTAACAACAAAGAAAAATTACAATTTCGGCTGTAAGGCGACTTTTTAATGGCGCCTATCATTTTTAAAAATATGGAATCTCTAAACGATGGCTAACGCTTTTTAAGAAATATTAAGAATGAGAAATAAATTAATAGCTTGTTATTACCAGTAAAAATATTTAAATCGTGGCTGCAAGCCGAAAACAAATAATATATTTATGATTTGGTTCACGGTCTGAACCAAAGCCTTCGGAACATAGAAAATGTTTTACTTTTTTAAGCCCTAATCTATAATTATAATTGTTTTGGTCTTAAGTTACGCTAGTAATAAAAGGCTTTTATTAAAAAGTTACAACTTAAAAATAAATCTAATTTGAATTTTTTTAACTAAATTTGTAAATTAAAAGTAATTTAAATGTTGATTCTAATTTTATTAATATAGATAAAATATATGTCTTGATTTAAAAAAACCCTATATCGGAGTGACTGAAACTATACAAATTAGTTTTAGCTTGTTTCATATTTTTTTTTATATTGTATTAACCAGGGGCTGGCAATACATACAATTTGATTTTTTAATATTTCATTGTGTATACAATAGGAAAAACATACTTCAGTGCAGGCGCAAAATAATGTTTTGTATAAAAATAGATTTTCAAAATATAATTGAAGAAGCGGACAACAAATGCGAGTACTAGAGTGTGTGTGCGTGTGTGTGTTTGTGTGTGTGGGGGCCGCCGAAAAAACGGTTTGTTTGTGTTCGTGTATATGTGATCGGGGTGCGTCTGCTCCACTTTGGAACGAGCAGCAAGTGGAGAACTGAAGTAAAAATATGTATGTAAATATATATATATACATACATACATATACATATGTATATATTTATGTGCGTGCAATATATTGAATAATAGTGCAATAAACTGCATAGTGAGAAAGGGAGAAAGAGCAAGAACAACAACAACAGTAGTAGCCAGAGCCCAGAACTGGGCAGAGTTGCCCCCTTACCTTGCAGTACCAGTAAAGAGCGGCGATAGTAGGCCCATTGCCCCAACAACAACTATTTCGATGGATATGAAACTACAGTTGATGTTGGTGGTGTTGTTGTTGTTATTTTTATAGCTGCTGCTGTTGCTGTTGGGCGTCGGTGGGAGTGGGGAAAGCTGCGAACAATGCAAAACTTTTGTTGTTGATTGGCATGGAGCACACAGAGCAACAACAAAATGTGATCAGCGCAGCACTGTCTGCTTATAGTATGTATATATGAGTCTGTGTGTGTGCAGTTACAGCAACAACAACAACAACTTAATCTGCAGTCAGTGGCTGGGCACGAGTTCAACGTGTACTGAAAGGGGGGCGGCGTCTCGCATTGTTTTTTTTTTTAGTTCACTTTTGAAAAATGATACACAAATTAAGCACTAGCTGCAGCTTAATTGAATTTAATTACAAGTGTCCGTGTGTCGTTGACATTTGGAGTATTCACCGTTCTGCTGCTGCTGCTATCTGTTCGTTTGCTTTGACTTATGTATTCGCGCAAAGGAAAAAAGAAAAAAAAACAGTACAACACAATTTATATATTTTATGCGCTTGTTGTAATTGTTTGTAAATGAACACAACACAAGAAATTGACAAGCATACGCGACGCAGCGTCCAGAACTCACCTTGGTTTTAATGTTGTTGTGGGTAATCAATTTTGCAACGCAGCGAAAGCGAATAATATTTGCGATAATTGTTTCTCAGTTCTCAAACCAAACCTCTGCAGTAGCTACATATGTGTACTAGACACGATACAACTGGCTGCTATTGTGAGTTGTCACAAAAATCTCACACGCTTGCTTTGATTGTGCGCAGTCTTGGGTGTTTGCCGTGCAAGCGGCTTGCTTGATCGAGTGTCTAATATATGCATAACAAGTGAAGTTAACACGCAATTTAATATAAAAACATTCAAATTACGCTCATCGCACAATTGACTGGTCGTAGCGTGTATGTCTGACAATATTTGATAGAGTTGTCACAGTCAGCTGGGGTTATCGATAACTAACACTAGCGCCATCTCTGGAATTTATTATGTACTAAAAAAGTGTCGGAGCAGTGTACATTAAATCCAAAAGAGAGCGCTTTGTAAAATTCATTTCAATTGTTTATTAGCTTAATTTAATTGAAAACTCTTAAACTTATCAAAGTTGTAAAATCCAGCACGCACTTGTCGTCCACCAAAAAATCGACCATTCAAATCCACAACGGCTACAGACAATAATAGATTAGATAAATGTTAATTTGAACTGGAATAAAAACTTACCTTTTATAGCGCTCTCAATGCGTTTGAACTCGACGAATATTTTGACGGCATCCTCGGGCACCGTGCCGAACGCCTCGTGGATGATGACACTGTTCACCTCACCGTACTTTGTGTTGCATTCATCCTTGACCTCCGGCTCGAGCTCTTCATCCACATCACCCGGTCCGACCATGTTGCGCAGCAGGACAACTTTGCTCGGCGCCTTCATGATTTCGGTGATGCTGGGCTCTGGCTCACTAGCCGCTGCGGCTGGCGGTGCGCCTGGCAATGGCGGGGGCGGCATGGCAACAGCAGCAGGATCAGAAGCGGTTGGGCCGGGACTCGATATCGACGGCGTTGAGTTCACAGCGGGCAGCGGTGGGCTGAGGGGTGGAGAGCTAGACGCTGGTGGGGCCAGAAACACATCCTTTTCGTGTATGATGCGACCGCCACGCTTCGATGTCTTCTCCACCTGCAGTGCCATCGACATACCCTGCTCCGATTTGCCCAATCCCTGGCCATCCTTGAAGCCGTACTTGGCCATAATCTTGGCCGCCACCGAGCTGGCGGAATACGGTATGGTCACATTCGAGGCGCCATCCCCATTGTCGATGGACAGCGAAGGTGGTGGAGCAATGGCCGCACCACCGCCCTGCTTGGCCACCGAACCTGGCGCCGGCGGACTGTATCTGTCCTCGTCGCTCTGTCGCTGGCCGAAGCCACTGAATTTCATCGCTGGCGGCGAATTGTCGTGATTGTGTGTGTCCCGTCGTCCGCCGCGGTTGCGCTTGCGATCACGATCCCGATCTCTGTCACGATCGCGTTCCTCGCGATTGTTGCCGTTATTATTATTGTTGTTGTTGTTGCTGCTGATGCGTGTTTTTTCATTGCCCTTTGTCTTGTCTTTGAGCTTCTCGTACTCATTGGGCCACTGAGGATCGTACTCGTCCACAAAGTCCCAATCGTCCGTCCGGATGCTCTCCAACGCCGGCGCAGGCGCCACCGTGGTGCTGGTCACAATTGGCTTGGCGGCGACTATCACGGGCACAAAGGTCTCGGCGTCTGCGTTGCGCTTGGCGCGCAAGTTCACAACTGGCGTCATTAGCTAAGCATTAGTGTGTACAAATTGTGCTCGTATATTTTGCTTTTGCTGGAAGAATATTTTTACTCACCGGTTTCTTGATTTGATCCCTCGACTTGGGTTTGGGCAATTGGGCTTTTTTTACGGCCAGCTGTGTTTGCAGCATTTTTATGCCCGACGACCACCCGTCCATTTGGCTGGCACGCGGCTTAGCGTCTATGTCGTCGTACAAGTCCATTTTAATTATTTATTTTTTTTTGTCAGGTATAAACAATCAAAACGAAAATTTTTCGTCTCGGACCTGGTGCGCAGTCCAAAAAACGTTTTACAGCACTGAGGTATTTTACATTTATCGTTAACATAACATATTTTCTTATTATTGAAATAACGTACTGTAAGGTGCAGTGGCTTATAGTAACGTAGCCGCACGATGTTAGGCTAACAGAAACGTTATTTATAAATGATTATTCGAAAATGGACAATGAAAGCAACAAATTAAATTGGCTTGCACGCGACTTGGCGTCAATGGCGTCGTAAAAATCAATTTGGATTACTTATTATTTAAACGCTTCGCCTCGGACATGGTGCACACTAGTGCTGCACAAGGAAGCAATTAACGCATTTGGCAACACAGTAATAATTAACATTACAGAAGTTATTTTTGTACTAACAGTGCTGTAAAGTGCATTTGCATAACGTAACCAAACGACGTTAAGCTAACATAAATGTTATTTATGAATGTTTATAAAAAAAAATGGGCAATGAAGGCAGCAAATTAAAAGGGCTAATAATTGACAAAAATGCCGTCGAAGTAAATGACTTTTGGGCCCTATACAATGCCGAATCGCCAACGACTTGCAACGAAGAGGGCGGCGGCGGCCAGCTGCTGTCCATCTTCAAGGGCGAAATTCTGGTGAAGGGTCAGCTTTGGGCCGCCCAAGGGCCAATGGAGCGTGCCATAAAGGTAGGTGTGCCACATCCACAAACCAAGAGAACTCATCGCTAAATGCGTCGATTGTGCCATAGAACCTGATGATATATCGCCATCCGTATATACTGAAATATATGTCCACCTGGGACCAGTCCGGCCAGAAACATTTGGCCACGGAGCGCGTCCGGCCGCTGAGCGATGTGCTCGCCCAGCAGAGCGACATACAGGTGTGCCTCGGTCTGCGCACCATACTGTGCAGTCTCATTTTTCTCATCGAGAAGGCGCTGGCCCGACATCTCAACATTTGCACACAGTCCGTCTATGTGACGGACAAGGGGAGCTGGCGCTTGGCCGGCTTTGAGTACGTTTGGAAGGCGAAGGAGCTGAACAAGCAGCTTCTCGAGCTGGCGCACAGCTTTCGCCAGCCGCTGTCCATGGAAGCGACCAGCAGCGAACTGGGTCTAGAGCAGTTTGCCTTTGCCACGCTCTGCGAGCAAATATTGGACAAGTGCGGGGCGGCGGGCACACCGCATGTGGAAGAGTTTCGCGTTTATTGTGGCACACACTTGAAGCATCCCAATGTCGAGCTGCGTCCCAAGCTATCCGCCGTGCTGCTGCATCCGTACTTCAATCATGAATTTGTCCTAATACATTCCTTTCTCTTTGAGCTGCCGCTGAAGTCCGTGCAGGAGCGCCAGCAATTCTTTAGCACTCTAATCGAGCGCTTGCGTTGCTTTGACGAACAGGTCGTCGCCTCCCAATTGGCCAGCGATTTGCTCTCACGCATGGTCCTGCTAGATCCCACCGCCCAGCACTGCGTGACCCCGTTTGTGCTCCGGACCAAGACGGAGAATGGGGCCACAGCGCTGTTCTCGCCGCAGACGTATATCCAGTTCCTGCTTCCACACGTATTGAAAATGTTTCGACTGCGCGACGCACAGATTCGACTCATTCTGCTCGACTACTTCATGGAGTACGTGCGCCTGCTGAGCGACGAGCAGCTGCTGACCGAGATATTGCCGCATCTGCAGCTGGGCATGAGCGATACCAACGACGTGCTCGTCGCAAAGACATTGCGCTCGTTGGCTGACCTGGTGCCCATTTTGGGTGCGGCCACTGTGCTCGGTGGCGATCGAAGACGTTGCTTTTCCGATGGTCGGCCGCATGCGGCCGTCTCCACGGACAGCAGCACACCGTGGACAGAGCCGCGCTCGATAACACCGCTGATGAATGGCAGCGCTGCGGATGCGGTCGATTACATGGTATCCGGCAGTCCGTTGCCCGTGGAGAGCAATGCGACGACAATGCCACTGCGCCTGAGCCCTGATGGCGGCGAGGACGATAAGAGCATCAGCAATTTGGGTGAAAAACCGCTGGACTTGAGCCAGAGCAGCAGTCCCGATAGCAACTCGGATAGCAGCGCCGCGCACGAGCAGACGCTGGTCAACGAGCAGGAGCAGGAGGAAGTGGACGCGGAGGAGGAGGCCTGGTCCGATTGGGAAAATACGGACGAGCTGCAGCGTCTGCACGTCAAACAGGAAGCTTTAGACGAGTTCAACCTGAGTAACGTGGAAACGAATAGCAGCACCTCCACACAGGCCACACACCCATCGCTAACCGACTCCTTTCGCACTGCTTGCTCCAGCGTCTCCGCAGCTCCAGCGAAACCAGCGCACCCGCCGCCGACGCTAGCGCAATTGGCGCCGTCCAACCGCAAGGTCATCGATGATCTCACTGCGCTGGACATTCAAGTGCAGCTGACAACGCCGGCGAGCAGCTCCGAGTCGGCCGAATTTGATTTCTTCAAGGATATGGAACCGGTTATTGAGTCAAAACCGGCCACCAGCGAATCGGAAATTGTGCAAATCGATGCCAGCCGCTTTGCGGCCACTTCAACTGGCTCCACCGGTCACGATACGGATGCGGAGACGGATCAGGGCTGGGGACACGATGACGATGAAGACGACGTTGTCTGGGGCAACAATGCGGAGGCGACCAACGTCACTTAGTTATGTTAAGCTGTCCGTTAACCAATTTGTGTCGTTTTAACCAGGCGCCGTTTCTTGCTCCGTTCCCAATTGCCCAACTTCAATTGTGGCCAAGTTGAAAATTTGAAGTTTTCTTTTCTTACAATGTTGTACATATGTATGTATGTCTATGTATGTAATAAACCGCAATGCGCAAGGGCGGCGTATAATTGTATGTACATATAAATATATTTACGCATTTTTACTATAATATTTTGATCATGTATTGAATTATTTAAAAAAAAACTTATAACGCATTCTAAAACATCATCTCAAGCACTTGTGTGTGCATTATATTATTATATATTATCAATTGTAGCAAAGATAATAAAATTATAGTTTTTTTTGTGGGGGGGGATTTCAGATTTACAGATATTGACTCGAGTACAATAATCCAGGTCCAGGATCCACTCGACTTGGTGTTCAGTTATATATCTAGAGTTATCTGTGTTTGCATAAGAAAATTTGTTTGCTTTTATGAGGTATACAAATTTTTTCAAAAACAAATGTATATATAAATTTAAAAATTTTTAGAAACATTGATAGTGATATTTATGTCAGAAACTGGGCTGTAAAGCGTATTATTAGTGAAATAACAGCTAGATTTAAAGATTTTTAAAATTTGTGTATGGTTTTTATTGACATATGTTGGATTTTTGTATATTTTTCTAGCCACATTTTTTTGGCTCATTTTTAGACTCCTTGATTGAATAAGTACGCATCGTAAATCACCACTGATTTGTTTATCGCAAAGGGAATCTATTTATCAAGCACATTCAGTCAAATCAATCAATGTTAATTAACTTACCCGTTGTGGCTTATCTAGACGGCCATCTAGGCAAACTGGAAACGAGCTCAGCCAATCAGATATGTTCGCAGTGTTGCATTTTTCTTGATCAAATAAAATTCAGTACGCAGTTGGTGGCGTATAATTGAATGTATGTATATTTAATGCATTTTATTTTTCATTTTTTTGGTTTTTTCTTTTAATAATTTTTAAAATGTTTTTCATGTTCTTTTTGCATGCATTTGTTTTTGTTTAAAACTATTCTTGTAAAATTGTTAAATATGTATTTCGTTTTTTTGTTGTTTAGCAAAAATGCTATATTTACGCAAAAACATTCTAAAATGCATTTGTTTATATCATTTGACTATATATGACTTATTAACATTTAAACGATCGAAATGAGGCTCAAACGCTTTGAGGATCAAACAGGCTAAAGGGAACAGAAAGTAAAAAGTAAACGAAATGATAAATAATAAAAACACTAAACAAGTTTCAACTATTTACTCACTTTTGTTTTTATTTTGCTTACAATTAAAAAAGTTACTTTTACGCATTAATTTGTTGTTTGCCTTGCAGCATCATTATTATGCTCAACTTAATCAATGATCTTAGTAATCGTAATTACATTATTAAATTTAAATAAGATCAGCTGAAGTTTTTTGTATTTTTCTTTTATTCTCACGAGTTTTCTTTTTTCACGTTTCTACGCAAACGCATTAAAAAAAATCCGGTGCGCTAAATGTTTATAATTAAAAGTATTTACTGCACACTGCTGCGCTCTTTATACATGATGCAAGTGCGGTGGATGGGGAGGGGGAACTCGAGCTGGAGGTGTAGGAGATTGATGAGATGCTAAGCGATATACTCTAATAGGAGCTTAAAGACTGATGCTTGGAGGGTGTGTATCTGTGTGTTTGTGTGTGTATGTGTGTGTTTGTGTGTGTGTATTTGTGTGTGTGTGCGTGCGTGCGTGTGGAAAGGGAAGGGAAAAACTGGCAGAAAATTCAAATTGTTGCACGTATTTTGCATAACTTTTTTATAGTTTGTTTCTTTTTTTTCTTTTTGTTTTTTTCTTTTCTCATTGTGTAGGAAAGTAAATCTTAAAAAAAATAATAAACAATAAAACATTTATATAAAAAAGCATATGTTTTTACATCCATTTTCCAAACAAGTATTAGTATCATACCTCATTGTTTGCTTCTATTTTCCTTTTCACTTATGCTTACGGCTTGCTTGCATGCTTTATCGCTTGATACACATTTAGTTTGTGTGTTTGATTCTGTTGAATGAATGAGTGTGGGTGTGTGTGTGTGTGTGTGTGTGTTCTGGTATGCATGAATATTTTATGCTATTGATTCTTTATTGTAGTAATGAATTGGATTCCTCTTAGACAGCCGACGCATCTGCATCACAACAACGCAGCATTCAATTCAGCTCCTTGTCTTCTAAGTACTTGTATTCAAAGGTGAAGCCTTCCTTCTTGCGCTGACTCCATTTCTCATAATCGAAGTAGATGTACGTACCCTTTAAAAAAACCCATTCAGTAATTATTCATTAATTCACAAGAAATTTGTATTTACAAGTAATTTGTATAAAAATAAAAACTATACTGATAAGACTGATAGGTATATTATTGTAGGTTCCTAATATTCTAAATTGTGCTATTCACCTGTTCGTAATCATCGTTGATAATCTTGGGCTCTTCGTGCCGTTGAAACCACATCATGTACTTGGTGTGGAAGCGCCAGCTTTGCTTTTTGAGCGCCTTAGCGGCGAGATACTGCGCCTTGGAGCCCTCCATGTAGTAGAATACAAAGAAGAGCGTCTCCGTAGAGAGTCGCTGATAGAATTCAACGGTATCGTATATGGGCAGCTGTGCCTTGGGTGCAGAATATCGGAGCTATAGCCATGTAGGATTTGAATTGAATCAATGTACCTGACTCACCTGGGGATAGTGCGCTGGCGTTTGCACCGGTGAGCGATGAAAGTACGTTTGTAGCTTTTCGGTGTCAATGGGCTGTGGCAGGTGATAATATGCGGCTTCCATCATTTGGAATTGCAGCTGATGCTCCTTCTGCAGTGGCGTCGGCCCCAGCGGCGTTACGCCCAGCAGCGGTGGTATGTGCGCCTCCGTTGTCGCCATCTGCTGTTGTTGTTGTTGCTGCTGCTGTTGCTGCTGTTGTTGCGGTGTATGCGTCTTGGCATTGGCTGCGACAACGACACCACCGCTGCCGCTTGTCGGCTGACCAGCAGCGTTCGCCAGATTCATGAGTCCACTGCCAGCTGTGGGACCGTTGCTGGCGGCAGCAACGATTGTACCAATCGCAGCAACAGCTGCTGCTGCTGCCGCTGCATTTTGTTGTTGTTGTTGCTGTGCTGCTGCGGCTGCGGCTGTCGCCTGTTGTTGTTGCTGTTGCTGAAGTTGCTGTTGTTGGTTGGCAGTTGTTTCGGTGTTGAAATGCTGTTGCAGTAGCGATTGCTGCGCTGCTTGCTGCTGCACCTGTTGTTGTTGCTGCGCTTGTTGCTGCTGCTGCTGCTGTTGCTGCTGTTGTTGTTGTCTCGTGTCTATGTTACTTGCCTGCTGATTTAGGGAATTGGGCTCGATCACGGATCGATTAATGGCTTCCTGTGCCATTGTTTTCAATGAAATCGCATCGACAGCATTGCTGTTGTTATTGCTGCTGCTGTTGCTGCTGCCGCTGCTGCTACTGCTGAGTGAGGCTGGCAGGCCTGCAAAGAACAAAGCAAATTTAAAGCATTTAATATTAATTGCATAACAATAGTATATTATTAAATACCCAAGCGCACAGATATTTGAAACCTATGATATATTTCTATATCTATTCGTGTTTGATGAACATTATCTTACAAATCCGAATATTCCTCTTAAAAGCAAAATGATATAGTAATCGGGTAAATCCAGTAAACGAGATTTAGTTAAGTGTTAGGAGCCTAGTAAAGTTAGTCACTGCCAAATGTGCTTAGGATATATTTAAAAAAAAATAAAAAATAAAAATGATTTCAAACCGTTTTTTGTGGTCCAGGTATATGTCAAGTTTCATCGAGATTTTGATAAAACGGACAAAGCTATGTCGATTCGATTGATAATGGTGTTCATTTTGTGACAAGATAATGAACGCCATTGCTATAGTATAATATGAGTGGTCAATCAGGTAATTCTGTACCCAACTCCCAACAGCCGTAACATAAATTTATGCTTATAAACACACACACTTGAAAGCACACTGCAATCGGATCACTGGAGCTTCTTCCTTTTCTCACTTTGGGCCGCAATTGAGAAAACGGATTCTCAAATAACGTTCATGTTTATTATCATAACGTTATACAATCAGATATAGTTCATATACCAAAAAAAATAACCTTTGTTGAAATGAGGAGAAGTTGAAGCTATTTCAAATGGGATACTCTTCCAATATAAAATATTATTGCTTATATGGTACGATATATGAGCGCCTACAGAAGTCTCGAAGAATGCCTAATTAAATGGATAATACTTTACTACATTTTCACAGATTTCTCCATTGAAAAATCCCATTTTAACAAACTGCCTAAAAATACAGACTAAGCTAAGATTTATTCGCAGATTATTACCGTTTTGCATGTGTGAGGAATTCGTTTGAAGATTGGATAGTTGCGCCGCCTGTTGCTGCTGCTGCTGTTGTTGTTGTGCCTGTGCGCTGGCGCTCACAATGGCGGCCACCGTGGGCACCGTTGCCTGCTGTTGCTGCAGCACAGGTCCGTTTTCCAGTAGTGCTAGTTGCAGAAAGACAATTATAAATAACAGATGATCTCAATTATAATGCACGGGACCTACATGTATTGTGTTTAGCCACCGCTGCAAATGCAATTGTTGGTGTCGCTTGAATCACAGATTGACCTTGAATGTTGTTGCTGCTGTTGCTCGCTGACGCCGCTGCTGCTGCTGCCGCCGCCGCTGCTGCTGTTGCTGTTGCCCCTGTGACGACGGCGACGTTAGCTGTGCTCAGACCAGGCGTTGGGGCATGTGGCTGCACGGCAGGATTGTGACCACTGGCAGCGACAATGCCGCTGCTACTGCTGCTGCTGCTGTTATTCTGTGTCCCACTAGACGCCAAAACGGACGCGACCGTGGGTAGCTGCTGCTGGTTTTTGCTGGGCGTTGAGCTGATAATCTTAATGACTTGAGCTGCTAACAAAAATACAATTTTTTTGTTGTGTGTTTTTCTCATCGTAGTGGAGTAGAACTTGTGTACTTACTATCACTACCCGCGGGCGCTTTTGCTGTCGCACGCACTGGCGTCGGCTTGATCGGCTGTTGAGGTTGCTGCTGCAAATGAAATTGCATTCGAATTAGTTAATTCAGGTATTCTTTAGAAGAGTAGAAAAGTAGTAGTAAAAAAATAAACAAACAAAAGTTATTAAAAAAAGAAACCAATGTTTCTTTGTTTTTACTGGGATGGTCTTTGCCTACGTTAAGTGGAATTATGTGAACAGATAGAAATATAATGCTTTGCTCGATGGATTTAACAGACGTTTAACACTTACCTTGGCTTTGCTGCTGTTGGCACTGCTTTCGCTGCTTTTGTTGCGCTTATCGCCACCTGTTGTCGCTTCGGTGGACGTTGTCGCTGAGGATGAAGCTGCGCTGGTATCGCTCGCATAGCCCACATTGTTGCCATTCGATTGCTGGGCGACCGCTGCTGCTGCAGCCGCCGCCGCTGCCTGCAAATGCTGGAATTGAGCTGCGCTGGCGGCGCTGGTGCCACTGCCAGCACTGCTGCTGCCCGCCGTCGCTCCCTGCTGAGTTGTGGATGAGGATGGCAGCACCTGCTGCACCGTAACTGGCGATTGGGATGGACTGCCGCCCGAGGTCACACTGCTGGGCGACCCGCTTGTTTCGTTGCTATTGTTGCTGTCCGTTGTGGCCGTGCCGCTCAGTTCGACTTCATCGAGACCGATAATGTCGTCATAGATGAACTCGTTCTCCTCAAAGTCCGGCTCTTGCGATGAATCAATATAATATTCGACATCGTCCTTGATTTTGTTCACCTGATCCGCTTCGACACCATCGTTGTCCAGCAGTCTCAGCAGCGTTTCCAGTTTAGTTATATGGAATTTATGACGATCCAGCTTGCTTCGCAAATCATCCATGCGCTCCTGTTTGTCCCTGTCCAGACGTTTCTTTTTCCCAGCTAACAGGGATTCAATTTCGCTCTCATACTGATCTATTTGTATTTGCAGTGTACTAATTGAACTAGTTAACCAATTGCGCGCATGATCTTTGATCCGTTGCGCTGGATCCATTTTTTGTGCTGCGCCCAAACCCTCCTTGGAATACGCTTTTGTTTTAGTCTCACGCTCCACCACCTTGAAGCGTTCCATTTGCTGTTGATGGATATTCAAAAAATTGGTTGATTATTAATGTGTGATCGACTTTAATTGGTTGCAAGGACTGTCGATAGTTGATCGATATTTGTAATGACTCTAAATTATCGATTACATCGATTTCTTGTGATCGTTTTAAGCTAACAAAAGTTTTAAAAAATAAAACAAATTCCTTTAGGAAATTTTTCGATTAGTCAATTTCGTTACTGTCTATTGGCTATAAGTCAGTTATCAATCCCCCGTTTCTTACCGTTTCAATGAGCCTTCGATTCTCGAGCAGTGCGCTTTTATCTTTGATCTCGGCGGAGGCAATCCATGATTTGATTTGATCACGTAATCGCTGCAGTTTTTTAATTTCCTTTTTAAGGTCTGCCTCATACTTTTCCTGCAGATGCTTTTGCTATAAAGGTAAAGGTAAAGATGAAATTTGGGGCAAATATAAGATAAAATATGAATGATAATGTAAATAAGGAAGCTGTTAAGTGCTTACCTTCTGGTTGGTATTTGTAGCATTGTGTACCTTTTTCCATATATCCTCAAACGTTTCCACGCCCTCGCCCACCTTTTTTAAACATCGATCAATTTCGCCTATCAAGAGTGTTATCGATAGACGTATGTGCACGTAATCGAATCGAAAGATAAACAGATTAACACACAAACACACACATATGTAAGTATTGTATACATATATATATATATTTTTTTTCGTATATATATATACGTTTATATGGAAAATTGTGCTTACCTTGCAATTTTCTCGTCGCAGCCATAGCTATGTGTGCTCTTGTGGTTTCTGCTGGCGCAAATAGTCAGACATAGTCCGTTGCAATCTGGCGCGATTGTTCAGTTATATCACCTGCTGCCCGCAACACAATCCTCTTCTCCGCCGCTTGTGCCTGACCAGAAGTCAACGACAACCGCGTCTGCAACATAAAATGGATCAATGTAAAATATGCATTAATTGGGCACACACACACACACATACGCGCGCATGCACACAAACATAGTTTCGACGTGTGCCGCGGCGTCGATGTCGGCGGCAGAATTCTGTTCACTTTTCGAGAACGCACCTGAGAACGCTCTACTGCTCCTGCCCAATGTGTTATTTACCTTAGATCCAAGTAGCTTCACACTGAAATCTATGGGGAAAACACTCTCTGCCTGGCTTTTTGCTTGCACTGATGGGAGCCTGCGTGTGTGTGTGGGTATATGTATATGTGTGTGTTTGTGTGTGATACCGTCGGAGATTTCGATTTTTTTTGGCTAAGCCTTTTTGGGCAAACGCAACGTGGCAGCTGTGCTGGGGTTTCTTTTATATTGTTGAGTAGAGCATTAAATGTGTGTGCGTGGTCTTAAATATATAGATTTATGCAATTTATACATTTAAATAAATACGCTTAAAGATTTTTCGCTTGCTTTTTGTTCGCTTCTTCTTCTTCGCACATTTCAAGATGGCGACTGGCCAAGACTTATCGAATATAAGCGATTGCGCCATAAAATGTCAATAATCGTACACCACCCTGACTAGTTACATAGCCGTCAGCCAGCTGTCATGTGTAAAATCGCAATTGAAATTTAAACTCGTGCGCTATAAAATTTAATTATTTCGTTTATTTGCGCTCTGTGTGCATTTTGCAAGGGAGGAAAAATATAAGATTGCACGTATAGATTGAGTAACTCTTAAATTCGTTTCTACAATAAAGCGGCAGCGGGCGCCATGCGGTCGCTTGCAAAACATTTTTTCAGTATTTACGTTTAAAATTTCTGCATTTTTGTCAAATATGTTGCAAATAGTTTAAGTTATAGTAGTTGTGCTGCCTATCACATACGTTTGATGCGTTATCCTGTCCTAGCGAGCGCTGCTTTTAGGATTTTAAATCGATACCAAAATCTAATCATATTTTAAATTGCCTCCAGGCTGCTGTTGCTGTTGTTGTTGTTGCAGCTGTTCTCCGGAATCGGTATCGACAACATCGCCGGCCAACTGATAGACAGGGACGTTCATACAGTTTCTTATAAAACTGCACACACACTGCACATATTGTGCAGGATACTTGGTATAGATCTTTACATGCTCGGCATCCTCAAAACAAACTGACGACACATCAATGCCCTGATCGCGTCGCATACGAATAAACTTCTCCACATCCCGGTACGGTATGACCACATCACCTTTGGAGTATAGAAACAATTGTGGATATTTGTTTGTCTCGTTCTTTAGCTCACAAAATGGACTCGCATTCACCGGCGTTGACTTTACAAACAAACTCTTGAATGCAACAAACGTTTCCTGCAGAGGAAACAGAATAAAAAACTGTTCAGTTAAATTGCGATATCTAGAGGTTATATAGAATGTAGTTCCGTTATTCAGAGCTGAAACACAAGAGCTTGGTTTAAAAGTGTGACGTCACCATTTCAGTTTGAGCTTTGTTTACATTACACGCGTTACCCAAAATTTGTAAGCTTAATTTAAATATCTTTAAGAACCGAAAATATTGAGTTATGTTCTGAGTCTTTCTATGGTGAATATAAAAAATGAGGATCGTTCAACTAAATTGTGACGTCACTGTACTAAGAAAGGGGAGCTCTGTGCATAAGCTGTGGCTCTCTCAATCGTAAGAGGCGGAGCTCACCTCCACAAACCAGATGATGCTCAGAGTCAATGTAATGGCGAATGCTGTAATGCAATTGCAGCGTTTCTCCCGGCCATAAATTGCGGTTATGGCCCGATACAGACCGAGCATGCGGCGTTCGCCGGGCGCCGAGTCAAAGATCACACCGCGCACCTGGAGGGGAGACTTATGCTTTCTGACGGCAAGATTGATGTGCTGATAGAGATAGGCACCGCCATTCGAGAATATATGAAATATTAGCGGATGCGCATCAAAGTTCATGTCCTGTATCAACTTGAGTATCTTCTCGCCAATTGGAATCATTTCGCTGCGCTTCCAGAACAGCGTATCGACAGGCGCGGTATAGCGCACCGTTATCAGGCTGTAGGTGAATGAGAAAACCTTAGAAATCTGTTGTAGTCTGTTTCAAATGCATATACTTGCCCCCTCTCCTCGTAGATCTTAGAATATTTCATCAAATAGCGATCCTGGCAACCAGCCCAGCCCAAAAGCATAACAATGGGCACATTATTATGCTCCTCATTGCCGTTGACCAGCACAAAATCATTATCGGCTGTTGGTTTTGGAAACTTGATGAAATATTCAAGGGCATCTTCACGCTCCTGCTCCTGCTTCTGTTGTTGTCGTCTCAGTTGCTGCTCCGGCTGCAACTTTGTGGAACTACTGGACATTGTGCCGGTTGATCCGCCGTAGTTCTGGCACTCGGTAGCAACATCTTTCGGTGTCAGGCCATATGGCGGTGATGGTGTTGATGACGCCGACGACATTTTGGCATTAAAATATATTTTATTCTAAAAATTCACTTTCTGTTATTTGGAATTTTTGTTTTTCCTATTTTCACCAAATTATTGTTGTATGTACGTGTTTGGGTGACTACTATTTTTGCCTAGTTACGCAAAGGCCTACTTAACGGGCTTTGATGTGCACCCAAATGGTGGTAGAGTCGTTGCCGTATTGATTTTGAGGCGGAAAACGTTTAACGTTTATTAATTGAAACGACAACAAAAAATGTCAACTGGGGAAAATTTTTTTTTTGCCAGCAATTGATTTTTCGACCGCTGACTATAACAGGAAAACTTGACCTTCTGGGCCAGGCAGCCAGGTTCGTACAAACAAAAATCAAATACGTTGCCGCTGCTGCTGCTGCCTGCTGCAGTAACATGCCGCATTCCAATGCGGCGACATCAAAGTTCCAGCCGCTGCTGTTGACTAATGAGTTCGTGTTGGACATGCGCAGTCGTGTGTGCTTAAGGATATGTGCGTAATAACCGTTAGAAACGCACATTTGACTTGATCGTTCACAGAACAAAGTGCGTTCAACTAAAAAAGCATATTAAACCGTTTCCGAGTATAGGCGACAAAATTACATCATGCACAATTTAAAAAGAACTTTCCACATTTCATTTTAGATAACACATGGGAGCTTAAGAGTCGTAATATTCAATAGCAAGATTCGAATAAATGTATAAATATAAGTTATAAATTTTATTTGGCGCCAAAGTTGTCACAGCTGTGTTGGTAATCGAATAAAGCACCAAAAATACTCAGTCGCAATATATCGATATTTGAAAAATAAATCGATTACTTACGATAATCGTTATTCAATTAAAAATATAACTTTATAACCCGAAAAATGGGAGCTTTAAGTCAAATTCAGAATTAAATCGATATTTTAGCATAAAAAATTAGTATTTATTTTTTGTTCTACTAAAATTTAAAATTCTATGTAATAGGCAAATAATACGTCTCTTTATATGGCCAATAACAATATTTAACCAATTTAATGGTGATATGCACGCATTAACCTAATTTAGAAGACATCACTAATTTCAATAATTTGGCAATTTTGGTATTTCAGTTTCATTACATATAAAATTTAATTTTGGTTATATTCTTCAACTAAATTGGACTAAGTTTTTATGATGACGATCTGTGTGCGTTACAATTCCTCGCGTGCTGACGTCTCTTCAAGAGCCGCATCTGAATCGCTGTCCGCTTTCAACGCTACTGCAAACAATAATAAAAAAAAATAATATTGAAATTCGGTTCAGACGTTTTTCACATAAATATGCACACTAAAAATACTGCAGATTATATGCTCATGTACGTATTATTCACAGAATAAAACGAATGTTCTGTAAGACAAAATTCAAATTTTTCGATTCGGCGGCTTATAATGACTTCATTATCAAATCCTCCAGCTGCTTTGTGTCTATTTCAGGCTTTTGGGCACCCTGCGCCGTCGAATTTAACCAGTACTCGGAGGCGGCTATGTAGATGGCCACCGCACCGCCAACAATATAGGCAATATGTGTGGAGCTCTGAAAGATGACGCACGTGGCCACGCACATGCCAAAATACGTAAGGAACCGGGTGATGTTCACATACGAATCCCGCTGCTGGGACGACAGATCTTTTTGTTGTGCGTGATGTGAACGAATTCCAGCGAATGAACAAGAAATTTGATAGTTGTTTTAAAAACAGCCGCATTGACAACGCGATAAACACACTCACCCTGACATTTGCCATCCTTCAGCTTGTAGCCATCGGCGCATTTCTTGCACATATCCGGACCGTCGCCATCGCAACCGTCGCAGGAACGATCGCACTCGAGGCACGTGAACGAGCCCTCGTTGTTCACGCAGAATTGTTGCGGCCGGCAGGCACGATGCTGATCCACACACTCGTTGATGTCGACGCAGCCGCTTTCGGTGTCCATGCGCCAGCCATCTTTGCACTTGCGACAGCTCTTGGGACCGGCTCCAGTGCAACCACCGTCGCCGCAGGCGGCGTGGCAGGAAGTGCATAAAAGTTTCGTTGCATCGCGAAATGATTCATAGTGCTTGTCATCACATTCGTTGCAATTGAGGCCGGCATATCCATTGTCGCACAGGCACTGGCCATTTCCCTTGCGCGTTCCACTCCCCTTGCATTTGCCTGTTTGATGGGTGTTCGTTAGAAATAGCATTAAGTAGTGATACATCACGATTGAGATTGAACTTCCCTCAATCGTGATGTGGCATTAACTCCTACCGTTACTATTGCAATCGGTGCAGGGCTGGCACGAGGGCCCATAGCTGTTGGGGGGACAGCAAACGTTGAGCTGTTTGATGCAGAGCCAGGCATGCAGGTCCGGCTCCTCGTCCTGCTTGTGCGTGAACCAGTCTTCGATCAGGGACTCGTGGTCGTTGCTTAAGGTGTGGCAGTGGTCCTGTCCGCGCTTGACTTCAGCGCATAGCTGCTCTTGGATCTCAACGAAGCGCACCTCACTATTTTTATACGCACGCATTTTTTCCTGCTCCCAGGCGGCGTCGCCGCCGGCATGCTTGCCGCGTTTTGTTCGCTCGAGCCCCAAATTAAATGATTCCACCAGCACGGTGCAGGCCTTGCAGGGTGGCAATTTTGTGGATTTATCTTTTTGTCTTTGTGGATCATCGAGAGCAATTGCAATAGTTAAAAGTGGTACCACAAAACATATTTTTATCAGCATATTATTTGGTGTCGAGTGTTTGGCCAAGGTTTACGTGTATTTCATTTAGGGATGTTGATATGGTATCGACATATCGATGCTTGAAAACTAAATACGACACCGATATCGATAACATTTATCATACACAATTGTTAGACATCGATTTCTTTTTAAAAACCGCTAAGCTCTGAACTTGATGCATAAAATCATTAAATTAAATGTAAAAGCCGTATACAATTCTTATTCGTATAATATCGTCCATCGGAATATAAAATTATTTATATGTCAAAGATAAACCTATACAAAAAAATTTTATTTAGACCACACTTTGTCGGCAATAGTTGCCTTGAATAAATTTTTAGGTTTTGATAAAACGTTAACATAGTATAATAACAAATGTATCCTATATACACGTAAATATTTATCTAGTAAGGAAAAATAGCCCAGTTTCCGTCACCATTTTATGTTTAACGCCGTGTTAAGTTTTTCTACGGCATGATAAGTGGTGTGCAGTAGCTCTAAGGACTTATCCGTATGTGCGCCATCCAAGAAATCTGCATAAATCTGTTTGGTATAGGTATTATCGGGGTTGGAGTGCGGCAGCTGTTTGTACATCTTTTCCAGCTGTTCGGTTAGCTCGCGTACATGCTGTCCCGTAGTCGGACGCACCTGTGCGCCACCGTTAATGCAGCCGGAGGGACACGCCATGACCTCGACAAAATGATAGCCGGGCCCCTTGCCACGTTTCAGTTTCTGTACTAGATTTTGTATGTTACGAAAACCATTGGCAATGGCAAATTTAAGCATCGGCTTGCCATCCTTTTCCAAGCTTATTTCACTAAAGTCGCGATTACGCAGCGCCTTAAATTGCAGCTCGTTGGGCGTTTCCTCACTGAACAACTCTTTGGCGGCATACTTAAAAATGTGCTCCGCATAGCCCCCAGACATGGTGGCCTCATGTGCCCACGCCATCGACTCGGGCTGCTGATCCGTCCAAGGCCAGTCCATGTCTGCGGGCTCGAATTGCTGTAGAGTTTGCTCCTCTGCCTGCAGCATTTGCTCCACTTCAACTAGCAGACGAAAGTCGATATAAAGATTAGAAATCGAGATTGTTGGAGCGTAAACTTACTTGAGGTAATCACACAGTCCACATCCCGCGAGCTGTTCACTTCGCTGTAGAAATCCTCACGTGAGGCCTCCAGCTTCTTGTCATAGCAGGGCATGATGGTGACATGATAGATCCGAGAGCCGGGCACGCCCAGCTTTTCGGCTAGCAACTGTTTGACTAGCACGCCCATAATCTGCTGTGGCGATCGCGTTGTGGCAATGTGAGGCAGTATAAAGTTACCATGTGTCTTCTCCGCATAGCACACCCAACCGGGGCACGAGGAACTTAACATGGTGAGCTCGGCGTTGTCCCGATAACGCTCAACGAACTCCTGCCGGCACTCGAGCAGCGCCAGGTCATCGGCAATTTTAGTGCACAGCACATGGTCGGCACCAAGTTGCCGTAGGTAGCCGGCCAAATGGCGGGCCGCCTCCTCCACGCCGAGGTCATAACGACGTGCCAGACTGAGCAGCGGCTGAACGGCAATTGTAAACACAATTGTGCGCACCTGATCATTGTCACCGGCTGCCTTTAACGTTTGATTTTCGCGCAGCACTTTGAGCAGCTCCTCCTGACTTTGCTGGGTGATGAGCACACCCTCCGCGGAGGTTATGCAGCCGGAACAGGCCAGGCAATCCTGAAGTGTGATTTCAACTTTTTGCAGCTTTTGCTTGCCGCTCTGTAGGGAATTCAATTTACGGAGTTGCGTCATCTATAAAATCATATAGATAATGTCCACCATTTACCTCAGATTCCTCGTAGTAGCCATCCGCTTGCACAGTTATTTTAGCGCCAGTCTTCGATTTGGTCTTATCTATCGTCACGGGCTTTATACATTCCTGACATCAACCAATATTTTGTATTTATTTGATAAACTGGGCAATCTCATTTATAGATTACCTGTGAGGGTGTAATAAAGTCGTCCAAATCGGTAAGCTGCAGCGCTCCGCTAAATCTCGACATGGTTGTGGATCTCTTGATTAACGTTTCTTTAAAATAACCCAATCCAGTAGAGTTGCGTCGAATCGCTCTGAACAAGTTTAATTGAACTACTCATTTAAATGAAGAACGGTGGGCTTACCAAATTATATATCAACTTTTTTTTGTGAACGATAATTCTTTTTAATGCACTAAATCACAAATCGTTTTGTAATATGCGATATTGGGACTATGAAGCACCAAACGAACGATGAGATAACGTACAAACTAAATGAACAATTCGATCGTTCAATAAAAATTGAACAACTCTAAGTTGAACTACAATGTGCATCACTACAATCCGTACCATATGTTTGCGCGATAACATGCGAATGGCATGTCGCTGCAGCAGGTAACAAACAAAAAGTTTTGTATTCAAACTAGATTTCTTGGCAAAATCTAGACAAACAATACAATACAACATAAAATACAGAATTCAAAATTTTACTCGTTCGAAACTAAACCTAAATCATATAAGTTAAATTTTAATTTGCGGCCCGTACTGCTATTGGCAACCCTGTTGTGCTTGCTTTGAGCAAACAACAAAACAGTTGGTTTCCGTCGATGTGGCAACGTTAAACGTTCTCGAAAACATTTTATTTCCACGTTGAAAAGGCAGAACATTTTTTCCAATGGGGCGAAGTAAATTCGTCGCTTCTACGCCAAAAAAGGTAATCATAGCAATTGCCGCAGCGTGTCACACCATCGCTTAAACTTTAACTGTAATTTGCAGGTGATGCAGCACGACGAGTTCATAAGCCGCATACGAAAAACGCTTTACTATGGAGGCGTGGACACAACGGAGGAGGACATGGAAGTGTCCATGCCCTTTGCAGAGTATGCAGCTGATTTGTTTTCGGAGCCACATCGAGGCCACTCACTGCATCGCTTAAACTCCATTGCGGCGGGGAAAACTCATGCGACGCCATGTTCCCTAATAATGGCACTCATCTACTTGGATCGCCTGAACATCATTGATCCCGGCTATGGCTACAGAATCACGCCTCAAGAGCTTTTCGTTGTGTCATTGGTAAGTGTGTAAAAGTATGTGTGTGTGTCACGAGCTGCTCAGTGCAAAACCTGTTGATTGATAACCCCCACCTTCAACGCAGTAACGCATACATACATACAAGCGCCCACTCATACATATACATATATGTATATATGAACAGCAATGAGCGTTGAGCTATTGTTCTAAACGAGCGTTGAGTACAAAAAGTGCTCAAGTGTTGGTGATCGTCATGAAGTTTGTTTTGGTATTGTTGCTGTTGTTGTTGTTGCTATGCATTTATTTTTAATTAAATGAGGACAGCTGGCAAAGCGACCGTAGAAAGTGTCTGTGCATACGAATATGAGATTTAAAGAGTGCCGTCACAATTTCGGATTGTGCTATTGGCACGCATTCGATTATTGATCTGAGCTATAAGATAGCTTGAATACTCTCCTCCTTAAACTTTAATGCGAAATTCACATTATTTTTGTATTTTAAACAACACAAATTTCAGAACAGTGACGTCACAATGCATATTCAGTGTCTCTTAATCGTGCCTGTGCATTTATAAATTGTTTAATTATTTGTGTAACTTTTATTTATAGCACGTTTTTTGGTAGTGATGTCATTTTGATTGCTCAACATTTGTTTTTTGCTTATAGATGATTTCAACTAAATTCTATGCCGGCCACGACGAGTGTTTCTATTTGGAAGATTGGGCAAAAGAGGGCAACATGAGCGAGGACAAACTCAAGCAAATGGAACTGGAGTTTCTGACAGCTATTGTAAATGCATAGTCCATAATATCAAAGAATGTATTTGACTTACCCACCATATTTCTTGTTTGCAGGACTGGAACATATACATATCGAACGAACAATTCTTCGAGAAGCTTAGCAGCGTTGAACGAACGCTGGCGCAGCGCGAGGGATTGCGGCGCGGCTGGCTAACCTATAGTGAACTGATGCAGCTGCTGCCGAGCTTTACGCTAATGCGATTTTTACTAAACAACCTGGCTGTGCTGGCGCTGAGCTATGCGGCCAGTGTGTTCACAATTGCGGGCGCCTTTTTCATAGCTAGCCAAGTGCCGGGCACGCTCTGGCATCGTCGTGCCGCGGATGCGAACGCCGGAGCAACGGTTAACACAACGCTGACGACTCCCATTGCCACGTCCAATGCCACTGAAGCTGCCCCTGTCCTCAATGGAGAGATCTCCCATAGAGTTTCGGCGCCCAACGAAAGTTGCAGTGCTCTAAACGTGGAGGCGGAACTATTGAAACTTGAGCAACAATACTGTGCTGAGGAAAGACTGAATGAATTGAAGCGGAGGCAGCGCTTAGAGCGACCGCCCAATCCTCTGCTTCCGCCTCATTATCATATGGAATATGCCGTCACACCGCAGGACAACACACAGCACTGGCTAAACATCAAATCGCAGTACAGCGATGGCATTGAGCATCGCAATCCCATTAAATTCGGCCACAAGACGTACAATTGGAATCATGCCCAGAACGCATCAATTTTTTGGCAAGTGCTCAGCGATGCAATGTCCCATCAATCGTTTCTAATGCGCTGGCCGGAATTGTGGCCAAAGCTCATTTAATATCACTTGCGTGTGAATTTCAAGAACACATTTAACCTATTTAAAAAAAAAAATGCAATTCTTTAAAAATTATTTGAAGAAATTTTTGACTTTGCAAATAAATTATTTTTTGAAAAGTAAATAAATAAACAGATTCAACAGTGATAAATCGGGTTTTAAATTTGAAAGAGTGAGAGTAAGAGAAAGAAAGTGAGCAAGAGAGCGTAATAGAGAGAAATAGAGAGATACGTAAAGAGAGCATCACTTGAATTCTTGAGAATCGCATAGAAATGCAACATGCTGTTATATTACAAAAAACAATGCTTATATTAAATACGATTATGCCAAAATTTTGTTCAATTTGATTTATTCATTCACTGTTAAGCTCTCTACAATTTGGACTTTGATATTGTACATAATATATATATTTCTTGCTACTAATTTGGTTTCAATATATTTAAAGCCAATCTATATTTACTATTTAACATGGGTGGAATAGCATCGAGGGGTATAGAATCTATACTATAGGTAGCACAATTGAAGCATTTCACAGGCACTTTGCAGTGTGGCGAGTTTTCAATTTAGGATAGTCGAAGGCATTGTAAGTAAATGTTTTGTTGTTGGTGTTATACTTGGCAGGCTTTATTTGAATTCTAGGACCAGCATATATTTAATGTTTGCCAACGCGAATAGACACAGGATATTGACATCAATATTTCAGCTAAGTTCTCTACAAAAACTGCCTTATTTTTGATTTTGAGTGTTACACATTTGGACCTTTTGCAGCTACAATATATTGCCAATATATTTATATTTTATTATTTGTTAATCCGCGAATACCGACGAAGGTATTCCATTTTTGTAGGCCTAAAGCCCTTTTTCAAAAACTTAAACAAGATGTTTGTTTTGTTTTTTCTTCTTTTCTTCTATTCTTCTTTTTTATGTGCAGTCAGAATCAGTGCGAACTGGATATTACATAATATATGAAGCCTAATTAGCTACAACAGATTGTTAACCTTAAGTTTATGAACTAGACGAGCTTTAATAGTATTTAGTTAGTAGGTACTTTGAGTGTCACATTAGTTCGTGTTGCATGGCGTGAAAAAATGTAAATTCTCTTTTTTGAAATTCAATGCAAATCATTCAGACGAAATAAATATTCAATGGGCTGCGATCATAAAATGGCGTCCCAGAAAGAAAAATGCTCTAATATTACTATTTATTCATAATAACTTAAAAATTGCGTTCTGATTGCGATTTCTGGATAAGCCCCTAACAAAATTGACTGTGTTGCACTAGTTCACTTTTTTCTTCTCTGCTCTCTGTTCACATCTGTCTTCGTCGTCCTTCATTACCCACAGGGGACACATGCCGATCAGGCAGCCAACTGTGATGCCCACAATGCGACCCTGAAACAATAAATATCGTTAGAATTCGGTTCCGTTCGGAATACGGCTGGAACCTATATCACGTTTTTTGCCTTATTAACTAATCTGGTTCAAAATTAGTTTCAAATTGCTTTGAATCTGATTTGCATTTTCAAATATTTTGAAATTTATATAATTTGTTATTTGTTCTGTTTGGTTTGCTCACCCAACTGGAGGCGCGCCTGCTCGATTTCAATTCAAATTGTGCTGGGGTCATCCTCGGTTGCTTGAGCCCTAAAAGCTGACAGGACTCCTCCACATAGGTGGCCATGGTAATGCCCATAATATCACTTATGGTATTGCCAAGTCCAGCGGCGGCCATAGTCGATAGCGTTATGAAATGCCCCAGAGAGCTCTCAATGTATTCGCCCTGTGGGAAGCGGTTTTTCGAATTACTCATTAAATATGAAAAGAGTTCTTAGCGAATATTTCTTTTGTTTTTTTCTTTTTAAAGTACAGTGGAAACGATTACTTACGGCCATGATCATAATAAAGTTGTCAAGGAAACCAAAGGCTATAAATGGCACGGCATTCACGAAGAAAACTGTCGAAGGAAATTCATGAAAATGGCAAGGGAAAATGAAAAGCAGTTAATAGTATAATACTTACTGCTGTACAATTGTCTAGCGGTGGGTGGTTCGGCCGCCTCCACTGTATGAAGAGAAGAAGAAAAATACAAAAAAAAAAAAGATTAGTTTTTTTTCACTAAAATGTGAGTTTTTGTTTTGTTTTTTAGTTGGTTATTTGGCGAGCCTTGATTGTAACTGTTGTTGTTGCTTTTACCCAGTTTCTTTTTTATCCATTCATCGGGCACCGCACAAAATGTGCCGCTCGGATCCACCTGGCCCACCTTATTGGAGAGTCGTCCGAAGCGTGTCCGCCAACTGCCAACAGCGAGTTGACCTTTGATGTGATTACAATGTGGTTGTTGTTGTTGTTGTTGTTGTTGGGTTGTGCCAGGTGATACGTGTGTTTTGTTGTTGTTTGTTGCCAGTGTTGTTTAAAGTGGGAGGAGTTGTTGTTGTTGTTGTATTTTGTGTGGCGATTTTAATGAGACGTTGTTCAAAATCAAAACACATATGGAAGTGGTTTATATATGCAAATAAAAAAAACATTTTATAGTCATTAAAATATGTATAAAACCATACCGATAACTTAATAATTACCCATGCAAACATGCTAACATTAAATAATAACTAAGTATGTAATTAAACTCTTTATAATTGATGATATGCAGTGGCAAAAATATCAGATGAGTCAAATTGTAGTGTATATTGGTCAAAGGTCAAAAAAAAAAGAATATAAGTTTTATCGGAATTCCAATATTTCGTTAATTAAGAACCGATAAGAACTTTTGTTCTTGTTACCCACTCTCATAACAAAAGCCACAATTTATGTAAATATATTGTAATAAATGTTAATTAGATAAAGCACAGTAATATATTTCTTTCTTTAATATGTTTGTTATATAATAATATCTATAAATAATAAATAATTTAATTTAATACCTAAAAATTGAATGCCCTTGAAAAGTAATTAAACTATAAATTGTATTTAATGCATGTATTCTGCATTATATTTTGCTTTAGCGCGCACAACGCTAATTGAAAAAGGTAAATGGCGAAAGGGTGTCGCAGCTAAAGCAACCTCTCAGCGCTGCCGAATTGCATTAATTTTGCATGTGTGCGTGTATGTGTGTGTGCATGTGTATGTGTATGTGTGTGTGTGCTTGTGCCTTTCCACGCTTTGTGCATTTTGCACGCTGCAGCGCGGTGCAGGAAAAGTAAATGAAGTTCTGCAATGCCGTTTATTTAACGTTGCATATTTTCAGGCGCCACAAACGCAGTCGCGCCTATGCTACCCAGTGCTGCCCAGTTGGATTATTTTCCACCAAATTTGGCCTTTTTTTGAAAACTAAGTTTGCGGCAAAATGTTTGAAGCAACTTGAATTTGTTTCTGCCTAACACACAAAAATTTGTTTACAATGAATAAGGACAAAAAAGAATTAAAAATAATAGATTAAATATTTAAAAACTATTTAGAAACTTTAATTGTTATTTAAATAAAAATAAAAAACAAAAGGAAGCACGTTGTCTGAATTATATGGAAATCAGTAAATTAGAAAATAATAATTTAAACTTATGCATAACGTAAACTATTAGGCGACTACATATTTTTTTTTATAAACAAATGTACTTAATAAAATATATTTTGTATTTTTAACCAATTAACATTAATCGTATTTTATGTAGTTTTTGCCCAGGAACTAGCTTTTCCTGATTTTCAAAAACTTGGCAGCACTACGCCAATGCTTGCTTGTGTAAATGTGTGTGTAAATGTGTGTGTCTGTGTGTGTGTGTGCGTTTTATGTGTGCCAAGTCGTGTGTGTTTAGGTGTGTAAACGACACATTTTAGCGGCACTTTGGGTGTCGTTAGTTTGCCGGGTACTTTGGTTTTAGGAAATGTGTTTTAATTGCGCTCAAAAAAGTGAAAGTCAAATGCGTAGGTCAAACAATGTCCATTAGCATTATTATAAATACCGTTAACACCAGATTTGTCGGCCAAGACTCCCCAAAGAGCACAATTAATTAACGGCTACTCGTAGAGCAATCACAAATCCATTCAAAATATGTCTGTTGTCTATTTGTAATTCAAATACTTCGCACTGGCTTATTGTATTGTATTATTATATTGTATATAATACAATAATTATATTTAATCTGAATGACAAATAATGCCCAAAATGCCATCAAATCTTTTGAGTTTTAATAAAGCTGTGGGAGTTTGAAATATGGAAGCAATAGAATCAGAAAAAATTTTACATGTCAAAATTTTCATCAATTTTGGCATGATTTTTGATCAAAATTTTTACCCCCTCAAAATCAATTTTAATGTTCTTATTTATGCTAATTGTGAGAAATATAATCGAATAAAAACATAAATTCGAAATTATAAAAAAATTTTTTTTTTTTGAAAATGAGTAGGGGGTACATGATATTTTCATCAAAAAATCAAAAAAAATTATTTTGAATAATGCATTTATTTTAAATGCAGAATCAATCTGGAGGGTAAAAGATGACCAAAAATCAGTTGAATTTTGACCAAGTTTTGGCTGTTTAGATTCACGATTTTGTCTATAAAAAATCTTAACACTGACGTTAATTCCTAATTTTTAAAAGCATGAAGATTAGTTAGTAATTTATTCAAAGTTGTAAGCATTTTAAAATATTTTAAGTGACTATTATTTTAAATACATATATTAATATACTATTTTCTCGGTTTGTTTGGGGAAAATATAAAATAATATTCCTAATTAAATTATAGATGGTAAATTACCCTATCTGCATTTAATACGAGGCATAATCAGTTGCCGCAAGTGTCTAATTTCTAATTAGGCCCACATTAGATGTACCACAAACAAATTTACACGCACGTTGCCCATAAAAAAATCAACCCAACTTAACTGGGGCTAGGGGATTGTTTTATGCATGGGCACTGAGCAATTTTCAGGGCAATTATGTCGTTTAGCTGTCGGTTGTTAAACATGAAATTCTCACTTGATTCAAAGCATCACAAGAACATGTCGTAAAACAAACCAGGGAAAGATATTCGAAAAAGTGCTCGACTATCTAAATACCCTGAAAGAACTTTTGCTATCTTAAAATGAATGGTTCTATTTGGAATAATATATCCGACTTAATATATACATATATACAATATTTAAAGTAAAATTATTTGTTTAATTTACGAATTTGTAAAATTCGAAATAAGAGATTTTGATCAATTTAAGAAAGTTTGCATACAAATTAGAAGCTCTCATAACAGTGTATATATACTATATCTTAATTTCAAGACAAGGTATATTTAAAACGTCTAGATTTTTTGGATGATACATTGTTGTATTATACCCAGCTTCGAACATTCGGTGCGGGTATCCCTATAGAAAGGCCACTGGGGCAATCAACTGACCTTGCCACATTTTTCCGTTTGTGCGCGAGTTTGCGCTCAGTGTGTGGCATGTGTGTTCACTCACACACACACACACACACATATACATACACACAAACGCGAGTCAAGCGAAAATTGAAATGGGCGCCTAAAAGTAGGCAGCACTCAAATACTCAAATCGCACTCGAACTGAAATCTGAGAGCGGTACTTGAGGCTCTGCTTTTCTCCTTTTTTTCTTCTCTTTTTAAATTGTATTTTATTTTTATGTATTGCTATCTTGGCCTCAGCTATTTCAGATGAGGGCTGTTGCCATAAAAGAAGCAACAGGAAGACATCAGTGTATCTGTACCACAGTGTGTGTGTAGGTGTGTGTGTGTGTGTGTAGGTGTGGGTGTTTGGGTGTGCCAGCTGGCAAATGAGCTGGGCGCGTGTTGTGCTTTCAAGTTCGTGTTAGAAAAGCGAAATTAAAACTTGGCACAATTTGACAAAGAAATATGTTAAAAAAAATAAAAACAAAAAATAACAAAAAAAAATAATTGTTTTTTTAAGGAAGAATATTTAAGAAAAATGTAACTAAATAAAACAAATGAATAAACTAAAAACAAACAATAAATTGCTAAGAAGGAAAATGCAATGAAATAAAATTGATATAATTGATAATAGAAGTAAGTTTTTAATATTCGACACGCTGCCATCTCTACTGCAAACGTGATTTGCAGGCACACACACCGCACATATGTGTGTGTAAAGAATGGACGTGTGTTTGTGTGCATGGACACAATTTGCATAACATTTAGTAGCGCTTATTGGTTGCTGTTTAGCATTTAAATTGGCATACATTTTGCTTTTCTTGAAGCGAAATAGATATATTGTCGAGAAGTTCAAAAAGTTGGACGTGCATAAGAAATTCATTTGTTCTCTCTTAGGTCACCGCCCAACTACAGGCAACACAAATTAGCCAAAGTGTATTCAAGGCCGAGGCATTGTTTGCCATGTTGGAGAAGGCGCTTGAGGGACATTTAACTAGGCAAGTGTGAGAGAGTTTGTTGCTTTAGCCAAAGAGCTGAATATTATTTGCTTAATTATGCCACTTGAATAAGCCACGTTTCTCACCGAAAGCGTAAAGTCTTAAATTTTAAAGGTGCACCCTTTAGGCCTTTTGTGTGTAAACAATTTGAGAATCAGAAGCACCGCCAAGGGCAAAACAATTTAGTGTTATACAAGAAGAAAAGTGCTTTTAAATTGCCTAGTGCCTGTTTACCGTTTACCGTTCAGTGCTTTAAAATATGGATATCATTATTAAGCCTTTAAAAGTTGATTCTATGGAAATAATAATACAAAAATAATAAATAAATAAGTTTTAAAGTAATTGTTAAAGAGAAATTTCCTAATTTCTTTGTATATTCTATATTTAAAAGTATTTAAACTTCTAAGAAGATTACTTAACTTACGATGTAAAAAACTAACGCTTTAATGCGCTTTAAACTGTAATTGAAATTGTAGCCAACGAGCTTTAACTAAAAAATCTACCCCAGATTCGCTTTTAATGAGTGCTAAAAATTAAAACATTTTTTGTTCTTGTAATCCTGCGGCCACAATGTGTTACAATCAAAGAGGTCATGAAAAACGAACGTAAAACTTTCTAAGTCAGCAAATGTGTGTGTGTGAGTGTGTATGTGTATGTGCGTGCGAGTAGATGTGAATGTATACGTATTTTGGCTTGTCTACCTGCCCGGGTTGAGTGACTGGTGGCCACCAGTCACAGCTTCCTGAGCTTAACGTGCACCGTTTTCAATTTATCGCTCTGCCTTTTGTGCTGCTGTTGCGCTGCTCTCTTTCTCTTGCTCTTGCTCTTCGCCACTTTGTTGTTTTATGCTTTGTGCGTTCGTTGAGTTGCTTTGTTTTATGACTGACACACACACACACACGCACGCACGCACACACTGACATCAGCTGTTGCTGTATCGCCTGTTGCCTGAACTGAAACTTGAAACTGTCTGGCATCTCTGTCGGCTACTCAGGTTCGCCCAGGTCCACTGTCAAAGACAGCGACACGTGCTTTTCAATAACAAGCAAACAAAAAGTCAGCCAATTGAAAGACAGCCTCGTGCTTCGTCTTATGTTGCCATTTAGGACTCATTCAGTGTTGAATAATTTCCATTAGCGCAACTGTGCAAATGCGAACAGGGAGGAGAGGAAAGTTAAGTGTTCCGAATTGCTGTCATAAAAGTTGTCACATTTTTGCTGGGCTGGGGGATTAATATTTAATCTGCTTTCTCATTTTTCATACTTGAGCAATAAATTTCCAAAAAGAAAATACAAAATATGTTGAAGTTTTTGTAGTTGGCATTCAATTCATTTCCATTTAAATTTCCTTATCTATTTTCCATTTATTTATGTATTTAATCGATCGATTCAAACTAAAACTTCAGTTAGGATATCAAAGTTTTGCTTTAAACTAGAGTTTGCATATTTCAACCAAATTTCCATATTGATTTTCCGTAGTTGTTTCTTGCTAGTGGTGTGAAGTTTTTCATTTCATTTTCTCGGATGTGCTGCATATACGCATATCTTTTTTTCAGCTTATAAATGATGCTGCTCTCAAATGTGTTGTTTATATGTATTTATGTATGTATGTACGTATAAATAACTGTGTAGCCCCTTCGGCGCGTGCTTCGAAAATTATAATAAATGAAGCCCCAAGCAAATGTAAATTACAAATTTGAAATTCTGCCTCTTCTGCTTAAACCTACATAGAGCAGAGGACACAATATGCTTAGTTAAGTCACAAATGAGGTCAAATAACGCTTAATAGAATCTATATACAGAGAAAAAAGTGAGAGAGAGAGAGAGGGAGAGAGAGAGATAGTATTCACTTCCTTTGAGAGCAGCTGCTCGCTTCAAGCGTCATGACTTTTTCGCTCCAGTCCAGTGAACAACATTTAATGTGCTCGGGCTCGACAAGTGGGCGGTTTGCCAGGTTACTTAGGAAGTGGGTGGGGGGAGGGAGGGGTCGGGTAGGTGTGTGCCATAAGCAGTTAGGACCACCCCTAATGGCAAACGAATTGCCAGCTTCTGGTTTTCAGCTTATTTTTTGTGCTTTGTGGTTTGTTGAGCAAATATTGTGCGGCATTCCACTTCACGGATGTTTCTTAAAAATGCCTGCTGGCATTTTGAGTGGCCACCAACCGCTAATTTGATTAACTCTCTTTTACAGGTATCAACCATAAAGAAAAGCTTCGCTCAATCGCTGATTGCCAAAATGAAAGAAACAGTTGAGAATGCTAAAAAGTTGTTACTTGAGTTCAAATCAAAAGGAATGCTTAACTAATTTGTTACTTGTACAATATTCGTAGTTTCTTTCACATTTTCAGTTCTCTGAACACATAACATTTTAATTATGTTTTAATATGTGATTTGATAACTTTATTTTAAAATTTTCTTTTAACACAGCAGAGGCAGCCTAGGCTCTTTAAGAACAACACCACACTTAATTTTTACCATCCTACACCTCCTCTTTTTACTCGAAAAAAAATTTAAAAAAAAAATTCTTACCGATTTGTTAAGAAACCTTACTCCGTGGGTGAAGAACGGTTGAAAGCTTGATGCATTTAAGTTAAACATACATACACATCTAATATACATGTAGGAATCATGATTATCAATCACACGCACGCCGTTAACACTGATTTATTATAATTTGTTAAACGATATTATGCACACGCGCACGCGTATTGTACGACCGATCACCAAGGCAGCCGCACACAGACTAAATCGTTTAATCGAACGTGCCTTGCAATTGCAAGTATATTAGAGAGCCTAATCGCTTGCGCCTATGCTAAGCCGGCATTCGTACTAATACACTTGCAATTGCAAATGTAAGTGCTGCGATCACACCATGCACAAGGCTCGCTCCTAGCATAAGCGGGGGCCAATGGCGTGCGCGCTCATCTCATCTAAAACTCTCTTGCTCTCGCTCTAATGGAAGTTGCAGACTGTTAACAGTTGACATGTTAATTATCTTCCACGATCCACAATGTCTACTCCCTGAGGAAATGGCTCTCTGCAGGTGCTGTGATCGATGTTATTGTACTAAATGCAACCGGCGCAGACACACAAACATACATAAATACATTTTCCCTCCTAATGATATATGTATGTGAACAAAGTGATTAAAAAAATAAAAAAAGGGGAGGTGGTCGTGGTGGGGGAGGGTGAATGTTGTTTGCAGAAATTATAATATTTCCAAGTTACGGGCGTAAAAATTATCTGGCACATATTTAACAGATGTGTGTCATTTTCTATTAAAGCTCTTTTTCTCATAATCCATACATATGTAATTAAACATGTTCTTATTTAACACACCTATCTGCAATGCGATTAAAAAGCTTATTTCTTTGCTTCACAAATATTTACTTATCAAAACACTCAAACGTTCTTATCAGAGGAGCAATAGTTACGTGAAACTTTTCCTAATAAGTTAAATCATTGAACATTGTCGTCAAGTGCATTTTTTGTTTTTACAGCCAATTTGGCTGCATTCAAGAAAGACACCAAAAAGTAAAATAAAAAAAAATTGCAAAACGTAATCAAAAAAGTTTTGAAGAGTAAACAAAAAAAAGCGTCAAACTAAAAGCTTGTGCGTCAACTGCGACGTTGACAGCGACGCTGACGTTGGCGTTCTTCGCAGTGCGTAAAGCAGTTTCGGCAAGTTTCAACCAGCTGCAGGCGGCGAAAAAGTTGTGCCTTTTGTTGTTGCCTGTTGAAATTTTAATGAGCAGCCAGCCGAAGTGCGTTGCCAGAATATCATTAATATATAAAACTTTAAATAAACGCAAAAAAATATGTGAATAAATACAAATACATGTTTGACTGCACAAGTTTAAAGAGTTTAAAAGCGTGCTAATTAGAGAAATAGTATGAAGATTATGCTTAGCAACAAACATTGAATGTTGCCAACGACAAGAACGGAGAACAGTTTAAGTTCAGCTTAAATTTGCTCGCAAAATATTCTCAGTATAAGTACATATGTTTATAAACACTCCAATTAGAAACCTCAAATTAAGCTTACCTTAAAATATTGCTAGTAATTTGCAACACATAAAATGTTGCCAAGGAGTCACGACTGATGTTTACATTTCTTATAGGTATTTTGATTGAAAATATAACCATTTGCCAATGATTTTCGTGTCCACACACATCAAAAGCTGCCAAGGACCAAGAAGAGTTGAAGCCCAGCTTTTATTTGCTTTCAAAATATTCTAAGCAGCAGCATTGAATGTTGCTAAAGATTTGCAACACTCATTTAATGTTGCCGAGCAGTCAGAGAGCGAAAGCTTAGCATGAATTATAAGCACTCCAATTAGAAATATCACATTAGGCCCAGCTCACTAAATATTCTAAGCAGCATCAAATATTGCTAGTGATTTACAACACAAGTTGCCAAGGAGTCGGAAGCGTAAAAGCTCCGCATAAATACATAATATATATGTTTATAAGCATTCCAATTAGAAATATTACATTAGGCTTAGCTCAGAAAATATTCTAAGTAGCAACATCAAATATTGCTAGGGATTTACAACACACATTAAATGTTGCCAAGGAGCCGGAAGCTTAAAAGCTCAACATAAATAGATATGTTTATAAGCATTCCAATTAGAAATATCGCATTAAGCTCAGCTCACAAAATATTCTAACAGCATCAAATATTGCTAGTGATTTACAACACACATTTAATGTTGCCGAGGAGTCGGAAGAGTGAAAGCTCAGCTTAAATGTGCTCTTGAATTACTCAAATGTTGCCATCGATTTGCCTGGCAAGCAAATCAAACAGATTGAAATCAGTTGAATAAATGATGCCCAGCCCCACAGGATGGACAGGACGTGGATGTCAGGCAGGAAGGGGCGCCCAGGAAATGGCAAATCTGTGCGGTGATTTACAGGCTGTGTCTTCGCCTTGAGTCACGTACGCACCAAAAAAAAAGCTGTGCGCACGTTTTTGAGGCAACAGTTGCCTTGTGGAGAGGAAGTGGGTGTCGGGGTGGGCGTGGAAGTGGGAGTGGGCGTGGCGTATAATTGGGCTGGGAATATGTAAAACAAACAACGAAACGCAGCTTTAATAATACCAATTAAAGACTGAATAATTACTTGTGGGCATTTTGCAAAGTTGCCAAGTTGCTAAACGGATCGAACTCTATAATTTCACAGCTGACAGACCACAGCTGGCGGCTATAAAACTGGCCGATTTGAGCCGAAATTTGAACAGTTCCATTTGCAAATTAGCCACGTTAACAACATGCCACGCCTTCTGTACACTGTGGCACTCGTCGCCCTGCTGGGCGCCACATTCGCCGCCGCCTTCGACGCCCAGGAAGCCGTCGCCAAGTTCCTGGAGACGGCCGAGAAGTGCAAGGGCGAAGTGGGCGCCACCGATGGCGACTTGGAGACCGTCGTGAAGCACGAGGCGGCCGGCAACCACGAGACCAAATGTGTGCGCGCCTGTGTGATGAAGACCTTCGGGTTGCTGGGCGCCGACGGGAAGCTGGACACCAATGCCGGACGCGAGAAGGCCAAGCAGTACACGGGCAGCGATCCCGCCAAGCTACAGTTGGCCCTCGAGATCGGCGACACCTGTGCGGCCATCGCCGTCCCGGAGGATCACTGCGAGGCCGCCGAGGCCTACAGCATGTGCTTCAAGGCAGAGGCCAAAAAGCACGGCCTCATATAACGCAGAAGAGGAGGAAGAAGACAGAGAAGAACAACAACAACAACAAGGCGACCAGGACAAAGGACCCGTAAATAATTTGGTTTAGTTTAAGTTTATTCTTTCGAAGTGGGTAAATATCGGTTATAATAAAGTTGAGCAATTGTTTAAAGCACACGAATCGAGCCTTTATTGAATGGCACAGATAATAAAAATAACGAAATTAATTTCGAATCTAAATTTGCACCAAAATTTCGGTAAACCGGTTCACGAACCGAAAATCTCGGAAAACCGGTTCACGAACCGAACATATTAACGAGGCATTTGTTCGAACCACGGACAACCTTATCCAAATTTTATGTTATGTTTCTAAATCGATTCCATCTGCATAACCTCATTTTAGAATACGGCGATATCGATACTGAGAAATGCGAAATTTATGTAAAAAACGATATGCTATTCAATTCGATATATGTAGAATGCATCGATATGCAGTACGATATATCAGAAAATACTCTCATCTCTTAAATTACCTTCTCTCAATTTTATCTTCGAAGAATCGAACTGATGAGTATCGATATTTATATTTACTTGTATTTTCGATTTGAAATTCAATGTGATATTTTCCATGATATTAATATCGGAACTATGTTGTCGTACGTCCCTAGTGCAGAGTAGTGATATTTAAAAAATCGAAACATCGAAGCATCGATCTTATGTCGATAAGTCGACAATCGTTGTTCATTTCAGATTAATGAGACTCGAATACAGGATATATGTTGGTCGAGTATGGGGCATTTCTTGAAAGATATAACTTGATCGAGTTCATAGCACGGAGTAAAATTTAGTCGACCACAGGGTATCCCCAAGTCGGGGAGTCGAGCAATGAATGGGGTACCCATGAATGAAAAACGCACTTACTTTCGAACTGTTTCTTCTCCTTGTCGGCCTCCAGCTTGCACATCGCGTCGCGCAGATTGTGGCGCTCGTCCTCTTCCAGGTTGCAGAGCAGCTCCATCGCCCGCTCGCTGTTGAGGTGCGTGCTGAACTTGGAGTATGTCCGGCTATCGGTGAGCAGTCGCTGCTGCAGATGATAAACATATTTGCTGCTGCTGCTGCTGATGCTGCTGCTGATGATGCTGTTGCGGTTGCTGTTGCAGGTGGCCGCCAGCCTTGACTGTGTCTGATATTGACGCACCAATTGCCTGAAGGTGTTGCGGCATTGTTGTTTCATCGTTTGATTTTGTTGTTTCTATCGTTGAGCAATTTTCGTTTGTCTTTTTTCTTTTTCAACTGGCACGATCAGATTTGTGACGTCACCGAGCACGAAGAGCAGTTGTGGGTGGTGGTGGGTGGGCTGGGTTTGATTTTCACATGTGCGTATGTGTGTGTGTATAAACATAAAAACACAAGCTTTACTCTGGCCTCTGCCTTTTGCCACGCACAAAAACAAAACACATACATACAAGAACAACCGCGACCCGCTGACCAGAAAATTTGTTGCGTGTGCAACTTCGTTGCCCGTTCGACTGAGACGACGATGACAATGACGATGACGACAAGTCCAGTTGAGTTGAACCCAAAGCTTTGCCCCGTTAGCTTCTCTCGCGTGCTCTCTCGACAAAGTTTAGCAGGCACTTTTTTGTTGTTGTTGCGTTTGCAGTAATTTAACACGGTAACAGCTGTTCAGGACGCCCACGCACATTGGGCCCACACACGTTACTAAGACCTCTATTAGCCACACAGCTTGGCCACATCTGTTACGTTACACAATTTATATAAAAAAAAAAAACAAAGAATTTTTAAATGTGATATTTTATTCATTTTCATTTTCATTTCATTCACTTTGATTAGATAAAACAAAATACCCAAAGGGCAAGTAAAAGCAGAGTTGATATGATTTTAATGATATGATTTAATGGTATCACTTTCGACAAAAATGGTCACCTGAAAATTGTAGTATTTTTTCTAGTATTTCGCAGCGCGCACATTTTCAAAACATTTTTCAAATGTGTTTAATTAAATAATTTATTTTCAGTGTATTTGTGTTCTCGTGTGTGTGTGTGCTTACAACTAAAGTGGCAAAAATCTTGACAACAGATTGCGAGCCTAGTCAGCAGCAAAGGAATGGCCATACATATGTATATGAAACGTTTAAGCACATTCAATAATGATGAATATTATTACGTGCAATAATAAAAAAATATTATTATGTGCAATCGTTGGCGCGCTGTCCGGGAATGCCGCGCAGCTCCTGGTTGAGGGTGCGCAACAGCGGATGCTTGCCGCAGCCGCAACGGCCACGGAAATCGTCCAAATCCAATGCCCAGACCATGCCCCCGCCCAGCCGCAAGCTGCGCACAAATTGCGACTTGCGTCGTATATCGGCCACATCGTCATAGGATACCCATTGATTGCCGCTGTACGCGTACGGTCCGATGCGGCCCTCATTGTCGCGCACCACCGTCCAGCCGCCGCCGCTGACTTTCTCGCATATCTCGTAGTAGGCCAGGAAGCCGCCCGCCCGCGTGTAGGTGCCCGCCTGGCCGGGTCCGATGGATCTGTCGTTGAGGGCGCGCGACTGCGGATCGGCCAGCGAGAAGGACTGCCCGTAGAGGGGCATGCCCATGATCAGTTTGCTAGCGGGCGTGCCCTGATCCAGCCAATAGTGTATGCTGTAGTTGGCATTGAAATAGGGATTGCTGTCGCCCTCGACATAATACAGCGGCGCCACATGACCGGTCTGCTTGTCCCAGTGGCCGTGGAAATCGTACGTCATCACCGCAATCCAGTCGAAATAGCGTGCCAGCTGGGGCACATCATAGCCGGCATCGATCACCATTTTGCTGGGCGAAACGGCCGCGGAGAGGAGCAGGCCACGTGGCCGGAATGCATCGGAGAGTTCGCGCACCAGCGCGGCAAACGCCTGCTTCTCCGCCGGCGAGCCCTTGGCACAGTCCACCTGCCAGCAGACCGGATACTCCCAGTCGAGATCCAAGCCATCAAATCCGTACTTCTCGATGAACGTCAGCACGCTCTCGATGAAGCGTCCGCGCGCCTGAGGATCGAGCACCAGCCGGGCGTACTTGCTGCCCAACGAATCGTTCCAGCCGCCAATGGCGACGGTCACCCGCAGACCCTTCTTTTTATACGCCACGACCCGCTCGTAGAAGCGATTGTCGATGTCCGCCCAGGAGTCGTGCGTCTTGATGGTCAGCGCATTGCTGTTGAGCACCGCAAATCCGTAGACGATGTGCGTGCAGAGGTTCTCGTCGATGTCCTCGGGCACGTACTTGCCCTGGCCCGGACGATACCACGCCCAGTTGGTGAAGTAGCAGACCACCTTGTAATCCTCGTTGCTGCCCAGCGGCGGGGCGGGCGTCGGCTTGGGACGTGCGATGGGCTTCTTGTTGGGCGGCGTGAACGGCTTCTTGGTGGGCTTGGCGGCGGGCTTGCTGCTCTCCGTGGTGCTGCTCGGCCGGGGTCGATACACCACCGGCGGCTGCGTGGTCTGGTCCGCCCGCACCGAGCAGTGCGCGCTGTTGGGCCAGTCGCAATAGTTCTCGTTCCAGTGGAGACCAGCCGGACAGCTAGAAGATTCAAAAACAGATTTTTTTTTAAGAGTTTTTATTTTGCAAAGTTGCTAGCTAGCGGATAAATCTTCATTGCAAACCAAATTGTTCTTGGTAAATTTCTAAACTTTAAACTTTTTGTCATCCTCATTGCAAGCTAAACATATCAAAAGGTTTCAATATTTTCTCTAATTTACCGAGCAGCTAATTTCAGTTTTATTCATTGGAATTATTAGGACTGCTCGAAATAAGTTTTTGACATCTTAACCAAGTTTAAAATTTAAAAATACTTTATATTTTTATTTTCGTAGATAATTTGCCTTACAACTTTTGCCAAGCAGATGCCAGTTAATAAAAGTAAATGTCAAACTTGCAACTTGTAAATAACGAACTCTTAAGTTTTATTTAGTGAAATTATTGAGAATAGTCGGAATAAGTTTTTTGATAACTTTAGCCAAGTTTAAAATGGAAGATTTTACGTATTTATTTTCGCCTGGCAACTTTTGCCAAGCAGATACCAGTTGGCAAAAGTAAATGTTAAACTGGCAATCAACTTGCTTTAATATATATATATATCCTCTAAGGTCTTCCACTTACCGTTGTTCAATGAGTTCGCCGTACTGACAGATATAATACTTGTTGCAGTCACGTTCGTGCGGGGCGTAGTTGCGTCCAGCGCAGTCCTGCGGCTGGCCAGGATCCGGCTTCGAGGCGGTCACAATTGCGCTGGCTGGTGTAACAGTGTTCACAGTGGGCTTTGCCGACTCGAGAGTGCCCTTGTCGCCGGCAACTGTAAGTGCAGCACAGATTAGAGTCAAGGTTCAATTGAAATTGCTAGGCTCCTACCCATGGTCTTCTCGCTCAGCTCAAGCGTACACTTGGGATGTGGTCCGCGGTAGCCGCGGAGCACGCGATTTATGGTTTTCAGCAGCGGATACGATTCGCAGCCGCAGTCGTTCTTGAAGTCGTCCAAGTCGAGGGCCCATATCATGGCGCCACCCAAGCCCATGGCGCGCACATATTCGCTCTTGTGCCGTATCATGGGCGCATCGTCAAAGGACACCCATTGGTCCCGTGAAAAGGCGTAGGGACCCATGCGACCGCGTGCATCCCGCACCACACTCCAGCCGCGTCGCTGAATATACGAGCAGATCTCGTAGTAGGCCAGGAATCCGCGGGCGCGCGTCGCCTCGCCCGCCTCGCCACCGCCGTAGGTGGGCGCATTCAGCTGATGATCGCTGGCCTGGGCCAGCGAGAAGGATTGCCCGTACATGGGCATGCCCATGATGAGCTTCTTGCGGTCGGCCCCGCTCGCCAGCCAATAGTTGATCGAGTAGTTGGCATTGAAGGTGTCGGTGCCCTCGGGATGATCGTACATGGGCGCCACGTGGCCCGTCTGCTTGTCCCACTGGCCGTGGTAATCGTAGGCCATCACCGCAATCCAGTCGAAATAGCGCGTCAGCTCGGGCACATTGTAGCCCGCATCGATGACCTTCTTGTTCGGCGAGACGGCGGCGGAGAGCAGCAGCGCCTTCGGCTTGAATGCCAGGGAGAGTTCGCGCACCAGATCGGTGAATCCCTGCTTCTCGTCGGCGGTGCCCTTTTTGCAGTCCACCTGCCAGCACACTGGATACTCCCAGTCCAAGTCGAGGCCATCGAAGCCGTACTGCTCGATGAAGTCCAGCACATGTCGTATGAATCTGGCGCGCGCTGCAGCGCTTCTGACCAGGCGCGCGTACTTATCACCCGCCGAATCGTTCCAGCCACCGATGGCGACGGTCACCTTGACGCCCTTCGCCCGGTAGCCGACCACGCGCTCGTAGAACTTGTTGTCCAGGTCCGCCCAGGAGTCATGTGGCTGTATTGTCAGCTTGTCGCGATTCAACACCGCAAATCCGTACACAATGTGGGTGCACAGCTCGGCGTCGATGTCCTCGGGCAGATACTTGCCACCGCCCTGACGATACCACGCCCAATTGGTGAAATAACAGACTACCTTGTAGTCGTTTGCGTCGCCGGTGCCGGAGCCAGCGACGGGATAGCCGGCTTCCATCTCAAAATCACCCTCTTCAATTTCCTCATTGGGATCAACTTCGTTCTCCTGTGAAGATTCCGGCTCCTCCTGGCTGCCGGTCTCTTCCGGCTCTGGTGGCCGCTCGGCAGCCACCTCTTCCTGCTCTTCTTCGCCGGCTGCGCTTTCAACGTCTTCAGCCTCGCCGCTCTCTTGGCCAGATGATTCCGATGACCCCGGTCCAGTTTCGTTTTCAACAGATGCTGTACCGATCTCACCCGAAACGGCTTGCTCCTCCACAGATTCCACCTCAGCTGGGCTCAGACCAGCTGTCAACAGTTAAACGATAGCATGAAAAGAACGTTTTCTTTGGCTAATTTAAGGGACTTACGCGTCGGCTCGTAGCCGCTGGGCGGATCCTTAAGCACATCATGAATCTCACGCAACAACGGATGCACTCCGTCACCGCAACGATTCCGGAAATCATCGAGATCCAAGGCCCAAACCATGCCACCACCCAGATTTAGGGCGCGCACCAGTTGCGATTTCTTGCGGATCATTGCGGGATCATCGTAGGATACCCATTGGGTGCCCTTGCGCGCATAAGGACCCATGCGACCACGCTCATCCTGCACCACTTCCCAGCCCTGATGCTTGACGCGCTCGCAGATCTGTTGAAGACAAACAATTGGGAAAACTTAGGTAATGGCTGGGATATCTTGTTTCTATTGATCTGACATAAATTTAAGAAAATATAATAAATGTGAAAAACAAAATATGTTACGCTAATTCAACCAAGAAACTTATCAAACAACCTGCACGGTTGTCTCAATTAGAACCCCACCAGTGGTAACTCAATTATATTGGAAAGTGCTAGTTACGGCGATCAAAATTTAATCCCTTTTTGCGCTGAGATTCATTCGATTTCTAAACTTATCCTAGTTGGATAAACAATGCCTAACCAATAAAAATAATATCGTTCTGAAACGCACCTCATAGTAGGCCAAGAAGCCGGCTGCCTTGGTGAATTCACCCGCCTGGCCGGGTCCTGGTGCCTTGGCATTCAGACCATTGTTGTTGGCATTCTCCAGAGTAAAGGACTGTCCGTACAGCGGCATGCCCATCACAATCTTGCGGGAAGGCGCACCCTGATCTATCCAATAGTTGAGCGAGAAGTTCTGCAAGAAGAATAAATCAGATTGAGCGAATCTCAGAAAGGCAGCAACCTACCGCATTGAAATAATCGAAATCGTCATCGGGATGATGATACAAAGGCGCCACATGACCCGTCTTCTTGTCCCACTGTCCGTGGAAGTCGTAGGTCATGACAGCAATCCAGTCGAAGTAGCTGGCCAATTCGGGCACATCGTAGCCCGCATCGATGATCTTCTTGCTGGGCGAAACCGCCGTGGAGAGGAGCAGGCCACGTGGCCTAAATGCCTCCGATAGCTCCCTTACCCAGGCGGTGAAGCCCTCCTTCTCATCGGCGAAGCCCTTGTTGCACTCGGTTTGCCAGCACACCGGATACTCCCAGTCGAGATCGAGACCCTCGAATCCGTACTTTTCAATAAAGTCGAGGGCATGTCGTATAAATTTGGCGCGTGCCGCGGGGCTGCGCACCAGGCGACTGTACTTGTCGCCCTGCGAATCGTTCCAGCCGCCCAGGGCCAGGCTGACTTTGACGCCCTTGCTCTTGAGGCCGCTGACGCGTGTGTAGAAATTGTTATCGATATCCGCCCAGGAGTCGTGGGTGCGCAGCGTCAACTCCGAGTAATCGAGCACCGCAAAGCCGTAGATCACGTGGGTGCACAGATCCGTGTTGATGTCGTCGGGCGTGTAGCGGCCGAGGCCCTTGCGATACCAGGCCCAGTTGGTGAAGTAGCAGACGACCTTAAAGTGGCCATCCAGTGGCTGTAGTTGTGGCTTGTTCGTGGGGTAGGTGGGTCTGGGAGTGGTGCTGGGTCTGGGTGTGGTGGGCACGGGCTTGGCTGCGGCAGGCGGCGGCTTAGGCTTGGAACCGGAGCTGGTTGAGCCACCCGCCTCCTCGTTGCACTGTGCAGCCGCTGGCCAATCGCAGTTGCCCAACGCCTCGTTATAGTGTAGGCCCGGCGGACAGTCCGCTGCCTGCAGGCGATTCCACAGACAGAACAAGTACTTGGAGCAATCACCGGGATAGGGCACACGCTCCTCCCCATTGCAGGGATCTTCCTCGCTGGCCCTGCTCGACTGCACAATGCGCAGATACTTTTTGCTGGTCACGCACTGCACGTTCTGGGGCCAATCGCAGATTTTCTTCAGCGCATCCCAGTGAAGCTCGCCGCCACATTCGCTGGGCACCAGCGCCCCATTCACACAGATGTAGTACTTGTCGCACTTCCGATGCGTGTAGTATTCGCCCTCGTTGCAGCGCGGCGCGCTCGGCGGACGCGGACGCGGGCGTCGCGTGGTGCGATGCGGCTTCTTAGTGGGCTTCCCACTGGGCTTGGCTGATGTTGTGGTCTTCGTAGGCCTTCTGCTGGTGGAGGTGCTGCTGCTGCTGCTGCTGGTGCTGCTGCTGGGTCGTTTTGTGGTGCTCGGGCGCTCCTGCTTCCTCACCGTGCACTGCGCCGAGGAGGGCCAATCGCAGCTCTTCACCTCGTTGTTCCAGTGCAGGCCGCCGGGACAAAACTGCTGGCGCAATTCACCCGCCACGATGCAGTGGTAATAGGCATTGCAATTCTTTGTATCTGGATAAAATTCGCCGGCCGCACAGTTGCCGGCCTGCACCACCGGATAAACCAGCGCTGGCACTGGTATCGTTGTTGGCTTAGGCTTCGGTTTTGGCTTTGGCTTCACGGGTCGTTTCGTTGTTGTTGTTATTGTTGTTGTGGTGCTCCACCACTCGGGTGTGCTGGTGGTGCGGATGGTTGTACTGGAGCTGGTGGGTCTTCGGGTGGTTGTGGTACTGCTGCTGGTGGGTCTTCGGGTGGTGGTGGTGGTACTGCTGCTGGTCGGTCTTCGGGTGCTGCTGCTTGTTTGCTCCCAGGTGGGCCACGAAGTCGTATGTTCGCTGTGCCCGCCGCCCGATGAGCCATCGCTGCTGATGGTGGTCATCTGTGGCGGTACCGGCGTAATCGGCTGTGGCGGACGTTCGCAGTTGTTGCGCGTCGGCGGTTCCGTGTTGAGGCGGCCCAAGGCCCGATTGATGGCCTTTAGCAGGGGGAAAGCTTCGCTGCAGCAGCGATTCTGAAAGTCATCGAGATCGACGGTCCAAGCGGCAACGCCCCCAAAATCATTGTTGGCCGCATAGCGTGCCTTGGCTTCCACGCTGGCGACATCCTCATAGCCCACCCACTGATCCCGCAGCATCGCATAGGGTCCCGACTTGCGATCCGCGTCGCGTCCCGTCTGCCACTTCTGCTTGCGGATGCGCTGACAGATCTCGTAGTAGGCCAGCATTCCAGGCTGTTTGGTCAGCTCGCCCGCATCGCCGGGTCCGCTGGCGGCGCTGCCCTCGCCCACCAAACGCTGCCCACTTTCGGCGAGCGTAAAACTCTGGCCATAGAAGGGTATGCCCATGATGAGCTTCTCGCGACGTGCGCCCATCTTCACCAGCAGCTGCATGGTGAAGTCTGTGTTGTACTGCGGATACTTGTCCTGTGCCCGTCCGTAAAGCGGACTCACGTGACCCGTTTGACGCTCCCAGGCGCCGTGATAGTCATAGCTCATCACGGTCATGTAGTCGACGGTTTCGGAGAGCGCGGCCAGCTCGTAGGCCTCGCTAATGATTTCCTTGTAGCCGGAAATGGCCACGCCCAGCTGCCACTTGGGATTGACCCGGTTCAGCTCTGAGCGCAGATCACGCAACAGTTTGGTCAGATTGGGCCTGTCGCTGGCCGGTCCCTTCGAGCAATCGCTCTGCCAGCACTTGGGATAGTTCCAGTCCAAATGAATGCCACTAAATCCGTGACGTTGCAGAAAACCCGCCGCAGCGGAGGCAAACACCTTGCGCTTGATCTCATCGCTGGCCAGCCGCGAATATTTGTCCCCGCTCGAATCCGTCCATCCGCCCATCGCGATCAGCACGGGCACGCCAAGAGCCACGACACGCTTGTAGTACTGATTCTCGATGTCCACCCAGGGATCAAATTCGCGTATGGTCAGGTGATCCGGATCCAGGGAGGCAAACGAGTAGACAATCGCTGAGCAGAGCTTCGGTTCCAGTTGCTCGGGCACAAAGTGACCATCCGCCTTGCGATAGAACGCCCAGTTGGACATGTAGCAGAGCACCTTGGGTGACATGTTGAAGTTCTTCCTGTCTGTCGTCGCCTTCACCTGCGACAGGGCGCCATAGGCAACGCCATTCGGCGAGAGATCAGCCTGGGCCAGAGCACCATAGAACTGCTGCTCCGTATAGCTGTCCAGCTCATCGATGTGCTCCAATTGCTCCAGGTCCACGGCCTTGAGCAGCTGCTGGTGCGGCGAGCCGGAACGATACGGCTGCGGCTGGTAGTCATCATTTGAGCTGGGCGCTATGAAGGCGGCATATTTATCGGACACCGACCAGGGATCGGGCTCCACCAGATGGCTAACTTTTTCCTCCTGCACTTCGCGCACAAAGCTCGCTGGCGCTCCATACTGCTCCGGCTGGTCATCGTCGTCGTCATCGCTGGGCTGTGCCTCCACGGAGTCCCGCACGAAGGAACGCAACGGCGACGACTCGCGCAGCTGGGCCACAGTCCGTTCATTGATGCTAGGCACGCTCTCCACCGCGCTGCGCAGCGGCACAAATGTCTCCCCGAACGTCGGCCGTATGCTGAACCGACTCAGCACGCCGGGCTCATCCTCCAGCGGCATGCTCTCCACCGCGGACCGGACAAACGCCGGCTTGTAACTGGGCGCCACATGCACCTCGGGCGCCTCGATCCGAATGTGCCCCGTCGCCGCCGCTGCCCACAGGCAGAGCAACTGTGTGCGAAATGACCAATTAAAAGGGAAAGCAACTCGAAAGTTGCAGTCGGGTGTAACCGACAGCGCAATACTCGTTCACATATTCAAAAAATTATATTTTAATGATGCATGTATTTTAAATGCAGAATCAATCAAGAGGATATAACAACAAAAATGATATCAAAATATGATATAAAAAATATGATATGCAAATCGACAATATTTTGACAAAGTTATGCGAGTTTGAAGTATGGGAGCTATGGAAAATATAAATTCGCAATTCAATTTTGCAAAAAAAAATTTTGAAAATGGGTAAATTAATTTAAAAAAAATAAATATTTTCAAAAGTTAACATATTTTAAATGCAGAATTAATCAAGAGTGTAAAACATAACCAAAATTAAATCGGTTCAGTTTTAAAAAAGTTATGTGAGTTTGAAATGTGGGAGCTATGGATTCGGGATAAAAACTTTTGCCAATTTTTTTATGATTTTTGACCAAAACTTTGATCCCCTCAAAATCTCCTCAACAAAATTGTTTTTAATGATAACTGAGACAATAATAATATATAAAAAAATATAAATTAGCAATTGTACATTTTATATATTTTTTTATATACAGAAATATAAACTCATACTTGTATACATAAAAACATAAATACTCACTATAAATTATTGTTATTTTAATTTAACGAAATAAAAAATATAATAGCGTCATATTGCAGTGTGCAATCTGTCAACTAAAGCTACCTTGATTCACTATGTACCACTGCTTGTTTTTGATTGGCTGAAACTTACCAGCAGCCTGCTGAGCGTAGCTCGCCTACGCATTCTAAAAGCACTCTCTCTCTCTCTCTCTCCCAATCTTCGGTTGCTCTTAAATTTGTATTTTCTTAAGCTGTAAAGAAAAGAGAATATGTTAGCTTGGAATATTTTTTAAAAATTTCTTTGAAATTAGGCAAAAGTTGTTTTTGTTGTTGTATGTTGTTTCCCTGAAAATGATATTATTACTGTTGGCTGCATTTGTATTTCCCATTAAATTGACTTTACTTTTGATTTATTAAGGCAGACGGACGGATTATCGCGTCCTCGCATATTACGTGCGACAATGCGTCGCACATTTTAATTAAGGTAGGCTTTGATTATCTTTTTTATTTTATTTTATTTTATTTATTTATTTTTTATTTTTCGATGACAAATTGGGAAGTCATTGTTATTTTTTGTATATATATTTCGCCCGGAACTTATTGATATGCCTATTGACTGTAAGTGATAAATATCTACTAGCTTTTTCCCCTTTAATTGTAAGGTGCCGCAAATTGAATATGCCAAACGCATCATGACCTAGGTCCACGCCCACAAAATATCGCACACATATCAACTTCTGGTTTGGTTTTTAACAAACTGGCTTACTTTCCCACCGTTCTTCAAAGCAAATGTTATAAATTATCCCAAAGATTGGGAACTTGTTTTCGCTGTGACATTTAATTACCGAAAACGAAATTTTAAATGAATTTCATAAATCGCTTCGATTAAAATGCATTAATTTCAAGTGTGTTTGAATTTGCCGCTAGATTATAAATAACTTTGTGGTTTTTAAAACTGACTTGGATTCGTTTTTGCGTGTTTTACAGGGTGTCTATATAAGACATCTTTGGGATATAAAATAAAAAAAAATAAAAAAAAAAAATATTTAAATGCTGTTTCCCTGTAATAATTAAATAATACGAATTCGGGCTGCCTGCTTTAAATATTTCAGTGCTGTGAATAAGAAAAAAAAAACAACTTATGATTGTAGCTTATTCGCCTGTTTGCCATTCTCAGTTGTTGTTTCAATATTTACTCACAGCTATTGAATTATTAACTTCTAACGGCGAAACACCTTTCTCTCTTTCTCCCTTCACCTCTCTCTTCAGCTTTATTTAAATATGCGTAATGTGCTCTGTTTAGCCAAATTCTTTTTTTTTCCCATTTTATTTCTTAGCTAATATGCAAAACGGTTTTTGCAGAATTAGGTTAAGAGCTTTTTTTTTGGTTTATTAATTGTGAAAAGAGACGTAATACGGGCGATATTAGGTATGGTAATAAAAAGAAATGTAACCCACGCCAACTGGCAAATAAATGTGAAAAGAAGTTGGGCAAGTTTTGCGATTAAATTTCTTAAGCTGGAGGTCCGCATCAGAGCCGGGCAGGTTTTCATTTATGGGTTCATTGAACGCCACAGAACAGCAGACACTGATCCTGTCTGCATATATGCAGATACATATATATATATATTTTTGTTAGATGTGGCAAAAAGAGATTGTGTAACTGTGAAAGTGGAGCTTTCAACATTTTAATCAAAATGTATGCAAAATTAATCTGAATCTTGGCACTGAACAGAACAAAAGTCTTTTGTTTTAGGCATTAAATATATAATTTTTGTGCATTTAATGGGCCACTATTAAAAACCCATAAGCCCGATCACAAGCCGGGCTCGAACTCGAACTAAACACACACACACACGAACAAATTCCTTATGCACTTCACGTACACACACAAAAATTCCACTTTATATGCATTTTGGCGTCCAATTTTTTTACTGTTGGATCAATCGACACAATTACACAAACACAATTGTTTATATAGAAAGTGTCCACGTTGCTCAGCACGCTTCTTAATTCACTTGACTCATCCCCACTTACTCAACGGGCTATCCACAAAGTCTGCTTAAATTATTCCAAGGGGCCCAACTCTATTAACGTTTTTTTTTTTGTTGTATTTCTTTGTCGCGAGAACCTTTGCGCATGCGCGCCCGAAACGAAACTGTTGCCGTTCGCACTGAGGACGCTCCTATTTATACGCAAACGGAGCGTGCTGCAAAAAGCATTAAGAAAAGAATAAAAACGACAAAAAAAAATAACCGCCCACAGCAACGTTCTAAAATGTTAAGGCAGCAAAATAGGAATGTTGATATCGAATTCCAAATACCCTTTTTAATGATTCAAACTTAAACGTATTATATCTAAATAGTTTTCAGTTTTGTTGTAGGTGAAACTTTAAATATATTATAATATAATAATATATTAATTATAATATTTTAAAGGAGTTCCCAAATGAATTTAATTTTACAATGAGTAAGGAGGAATTTTGAATTTTTATTTTAATTTTTAAAAACATGTTATTTGATATATAAAATTCTTAAAATTAACTTACATCTGGTTATTGGCGACGAAGTGTATTTATAATTCGCATACTTGTCAAACTCTTTGACATAATCGTAATAACCAAAAAAAGCTGGCAAAAAAAAAGAAAGAAAAGAAATGAAAAGAAATTGTATGCGTATCAAAAATCAAAACAAAAGCGTTACCTGTTTTTTGTCTCTTGCCCGCCCGTTGGCAAAGTTTATGCGCGAATATGAAAATAAAAACAAAAAATAAAACAAAAAGCGAAAAACCGGCAGCCGACGGACAGCAGCTACCGATGTCAATGTCCAACAGAAACTGGTCCAGTTCTTCTGCCGACTTGTCATGCAAAATCAGAAGGCGTAATTAATTATCTTTCTGTTTATATTTTGGCTTCCTCTTCTGCATACTTTGGCGAGCATCTTCGCTAATCTTAAGTGGCACCAAATGATAAATGGGCTGGACTTTCTCAAAGAATTTCATGTTAATAACTCATCTACAAAAAATGTATCTATATGAATTCATTAACTTTAATTATATATTTTTAAGTATACACCAAATGTAACCTAATAACATATGTTTAATCTGTTACTTATATACATTTATGTTTTTTTAAATTAGAAGCCTTATGCTTACCTTGTATATATACATACAGACATATAAAAAAGGTAAAATATATATATTTAACTATCATTTAATTCATATAAAATCCCATCCTAAGCTTTACTCAAACTATTTAAACTGTTATCACACAACACTATACAACAAAGTCTTCTAAACTTCTATAAAGCCGATTGAAAATAAATACTTGCGCTAGTTTTCCGGTAGCCCGTTACTCCGCGGAGTGAAGGATGTACATATCTATATAGTGTTCTTCAAATTGTCGGCGTATACAAAAACGGTTTTCGGGCTCGGACATGCGAGATTTGATAACAGCGACATATTCCATGTTTCTAATTGGAAAATTTGTTGTATTTGTTGGCATCGAGTAGCAAAAATCACAACAAATTTGTATTTGTTGGTATTAAAATTGCCGGCAACGATATCAAAATCGCGAAGAAAAATCACTAAAAACCAAATACTATAAAATTAATTTGATTTATTTTTTTGTGATTTTGTAGCATAAAGTGCTGATTAAATGTTTAAAGATATATTGAGCAATTATATATAAAAATGTACACACAAAATACAGCCAATTGAGATTATCGAAAAAAGGCGCTAACGAAAATACAATTTGTTATCGATCAATCGATATATTTTTTAAAATATACATGGTATCTGCTAGTGTTATCGGAAACTATTAAATGCTGTGCCGCAAGAGTTTTGAGCAATTTAGGAAAATGTCCATAAAAGCTGCACTCATAGACCTTAGCGGCACTTTGCATGTGGAGGATGAGCCAACTCCCAACGCTGTTGTTGCACTGCAAAGGTTGTGCCGACAGCTATAATACGATTTTGTAAGTTTGCATACCTAAATTCATTTGGAAAGTGTTTACTTGCAGATTGCGTAGCAGCGGCGTGGCCGTTAAATTTGTAACAAATACTACAAAGGACTCCAAGACGACATTGTTCGAACGTCTTACAAAAATTGGCTTTCAACTAGATATCGCCGAGATTTACAGTTCACTGAGCGCAGCCGCTGCCTACGTATCAAAGGAGAAATTAAATCCCTTTTATTTGCTGACAAATGATGCCCGCAAAGATTTTCCCGATGAGGACAAAAGCCGATCACTGGACTCGGTTGTTGTCGGCCTGGCGCCCAATGCGTTCAACTATGAGCACATGAATAAGGCATTCAAGTTAGTAAGCGGGCTTAGTTAATGTATCCAACAGACAAGTCTATGGCGTTGTTTTTTCCAGTGTGCTGCTCGAGGAAACGACGCACAAGCTTGTGGCCGTGCATCAGGGCAAGTACTACAAACGTGCGGATGGCTTGGCGCTGGGTCCGGGCTGCTTTGTCAAGGGACTAGAGTATGCGACGGGCACTACGGCAACGGTTATAGGCAAACCCAATCCCTATTTTTTCCAAAGCGCCCTGCCTGGCGACTTGAAGCCCGAGGAATGCGTGATGATTGGCGATGTAAGTTTATGTATATACATATATATATAAGATCACATTAATTTTGTTAATGTTGCCATTGCTTAAAATTCAGGATGCCAATGATGATATTGCTGGTGCCATGAAAGTGGGCATGCAGGGCATACTTGTCAAAACCGGAAAATTCCTGCCGGATGCTTTGGCCGCGATCTCACCGCCGCCCACGGCTGTTGTAAAGAATTTCAGCGAGGCAGTCGATTGGATATTATGCAGGAAGCAGGCTAACTAGCTTTATATTTTATATATAAACCTAGTCAAGCTCAAAAAATATTGTTTTTGCTTTTATAATTGGCTAACATTGTTAAATTAGGTTTAAATATTTGCGCAATTGTTATCAAATCTCAGGCAATATGTAAAACAATATATTGAATGTATTGTAATAATACAAGGCTGCAAACCAAAGTCCATATTTTATATGAAAATCTTTTACATTTTTTTTTAAGAAATTTGTTGGCCTACTTCTAGTGCTATTAATCTGGAACTTAAGTGACCAGGAACATTGGTTTACCCAAGTTTGATATTTTCTATAGATTTAGATTCGACACTAGATAGGTAATTCCCGGAAATTATAATTTTTTATAATACGTACTCCATAATATGGTATGTCCAACTATCGAGAAAAAAAAACTCATTTGTTTTGCCAATAAGTAGAAAATTGTACAAATGTTTAATATTATTTGTTTATAAATAAGCAAAAATTCACTTGAAATGCAGCATATATTTGACCGTTTGCAACAGTCGAAAATATTTAGTGTGTAATTATGAATAATCGTTTTGAGTATGCAATTAAGGTTTGTTGAATGCGGTTTAGTTCAGCTTGGCCTGGGCAAACTTACTGGCCAATTCCACAATCTCATCGACGCGCTCGAAATTGCTGCCCGAGGCCTGAGCGGACTCCGGTTTGCCGCCACCCTTGCCGCCCAGCACTGGTGAGACATGCTGCACCCATTCGTTGGCCTTTAGGCCCTTCTCCACGGCACTCTTCGGCACCGAGCACAGGCAGAAAATCTTTTTGGAGTCAGCATCGACGGAAACGAACATGGCCGCAGCATCGGGCAACTGCGAACGCACCTGCTTTAGAGCAGCGTCCAGAGCCTTGGTGTTGTTATAAGCCTCCAGTTGCTGTACCAAAACATTCGCCTGAGGATTGGCCTCGCACAGGGCCTTTGCGCGTTCCACAACCGTAACCGACACGGCTGCACGCAATGCACGCTCCTTATCATCGAGCGCTTTCTTTAGCGACTTGAGCAGATTACGCATCTCATCCTTCTTCACATAGGGAATGGTTGCATGAGAGATTTGCTCGGTTAGCTCCACAATCTGCTTCACATACAGCTTGGAATCCTGTCCCGTTTTATCGGCTTCAATGGTGGCCTGCAGCTTCTTGATTTCCTGCTCAAATGCCTCCGATTTTTTGAGTGCCTTCAAAGCCTCGGGACCAGTTAGAGCCACAATGCGTCGTATGCCCTTGGCAATTGCCTCCTCGCTGCTGATGACAAAGTCCATGATATGGCCCGAGTTTCTCAGATGTGTACCGCCACAGAATTCCACCGAAGTTTGCTCACCCGCCTCCCCTTCGGGCTGCGACTCGAGCTGATCAATGGGTACGCCAAAGGAGATAACGCGCACCGGATCTGGATAGACCTCATCGAAGACCGAGCGCAGACCGCGTATGCGCTTGGCCAGTGCCAGCTGCGACTCCTTGGCATAGATGGGCATATTTTTGTAGACCATATCTCGCGTTAGCTGCTCCGTTTTTGCCACCTGTTCGATGGTCATCGCTGCCTTGCTGTTGAAATCGAAGCGCAACTTCTCTGGGACCACCAGCGAACCCTTCTGATCCGTATCCTTGCCCAGCACCTGCAACAGACAATGATTTAGCGCATGTGTGGCCGAGTGATTCTTCATGGTCAGCCAACGCCGCTCAGCGTCGATGTGCAGCTGCAACTCGTCACCGACGGCCAAGGTGCCCTCGACAACGCCAATGTGAAGAATATAGCCGCCACGATTGTAGACGCGATCAACCAGAAACTCGTTAGCCTCGTCGTTCAGCTTGACAAGAGCTCCCTGATCATAGATCTGGCCACCGCTCTCCGCATAAAAATTCGTCTTATCCAGCACGATGCCAGCCTTTTGTCCGTTGCTGATTTCCTGGACAAACTTATTCTCAAAGCGCAACGCGACAATTTTGCTGGTGCAGTCGCTGTAGTTGTAGGCGGAGTCGCGCTCTCCGGAAACAGCCTCGTACTTGTATTTAAATGAATCATTCGTGGTCGGCACACCTTGTTCCTGCAGCTCCGATATCGCATGCACATCCAGATTGATCTCCTCGATCTTGCTAGCTCCTTTGCCCTGGGAGAGTATGTACGAGTTCTGTTTGGCTGCATCGTAGCCTGCCATGTCAATCTGCAGCGACTTCTCCTCGGCCATTAGCTGGGTGAGATCGACCGGGAAGCCGTATGTATCATACAAACGCCAGGCCACATCACCGGGAATGGTGGTCTGATTGGCGCCCAGCTTCTCAATGGTGCGATTCAATAAATTGCGGCCACGCGTTAGAGTCTTCAGGAACTGCAGCTCCTCCTCGTTAATAATATCCATTATATGCTGCGGATCCTTTTTCACTTCGGGAAAAGCATCGCCCAGCAATTCGACGACAGTGTTGACCAATGTGGCAAAGAAACCAGGCTTGGCATTAAGCTTCTCCGTGGCATAGCTGGGCGGACACAGAAATATGCTCTAGTCAGAAACATTATAGATATGTATATACTCCATACTCACCGCACTGCGCGACGCAGGATACGACGCAGCACATAGCCGCGTCCGGTGTTGTCGGGATTGCCGCCATCGGCCAAGGCAATGGTTATGGTGCGTGCATGATCGGCCAGCACACGGTAGGCCATGTCAATGCCATCGACATCATCGGCGCCGACGCGACCCTGATAGGCTGGAGCACCCGTGCCCGCCTGTATGGCATCAAAGAGTGGCACAAACAAATCCGTATCATAGTTGGATCGTTTGTTTTGGATGACCGAGACCAGGCGCTCAAAGCCCATGCCGCAATCGATGTGTTTCTTGGGCAGTTGTTTCAGGCTGCCATCGGATTCGCGATTGAACTGTATGAACACTAGATTCCAGATCTCCAGCACATCGGGATCATCCTGATTGACCAGCTCTGGCACGCTGCGCCCGCCAATACGATCGAAGTGAAGCTCGGAGCATGGACCACATGGACCAGTTTCGCCCATCTCCCAGAAATTGTCTTTCATGCTGCCCGGCAAAATGTGCTCCGGCTTCAAGCCCAAATCAAGCCACATTTGTTTACACTCCAGATCTGGCTCCAGGCCGCTGGCTGCATCACCGCCAAAGTAGGTGACATACAGACGATCCTTGGGCAGGTTCAAACGATTCGTAAGGAATTCCCAGGCCCAGCCACAAATCTCCTTCTTAAAGTAATCACCAAACGACCAATTACCCAACATCTCGAAGAAAGTGTGATGATATACGTCCTTGCCCACATCGTCCAAGTCGTTGTGCTTGCCGCCGGCACGAATGCACTTCTGCGTGTTGGCCACGCGCACCCACTTGGACATTTCGCTATTGGGATCGACGGTGCCCAGGAAGATGGGCTTAAACTGATTCATGCCCGCATTGGCAAAGAGCAGAGTGGGGTCATCGAGCGGTATCGTGCTGGAGGAGTGCACATAAATGTGCTTTTGTTCCTTGAAAAAGTTCAGGTAGGTATCGCGCACCTCCTTAGCGGTCAGGAATTTCATGATGATGTTTGCGATATAAACTTGAAGAAAAAAAAGGTTAGTTTGGCCACTTGCCACGAGACCAACTTCACACTACGCAAATATCTTTGTTTGTTTGTATGTGAATGCAATGTGAAAGTGCACAAATTTTTTTCAACGTGACATAATTACACAAATATCGAATGATTTGTAAACACTTTCACATAGTTGTTTATTTTCTTCGTACGTAAACAGTATAATTTACATGTGTATTAGTAGACTATTACTCACGTTTAGAAGAATTAAGTGCGAATACGAAGCAATTTCGTCAACCGACTGCAGCAACGTGTAAGGTGAACCGACTTCAATGCCGCAAGTTCACTTATCGAAAATCGAAGTGGAACCCGGCAAACGCCTATCGAACCTTTTGTTCACCGCAGTTCAATTTAAAGATTTTGATTATCCGTAAAAAACTCGGTACTGAGCATCATTAATATATTACATTAATTTATTGCATTAAAATTCATCATTATTAACGAATAGTTTTGAATTTTTTATTTGTTCCTCAATTTGATAAAACACCTATCCATTTCACACTTAAAACTGGTGCATACGACGTAGCTCCTTTGTTTAGTTGAGTAGTTTAATAGTTCTTAAAAAAATCTATTATCGAGTACGAAAACAGTCATCGATACCAGGGCGCCAAAACATAGAAACATTTGTATTATCATATTTAAAAGTAAATAACAATACAAGCGCCTTTTGTACGTATTGTTTTTTCTTTTCCTTCTTTAAAAGTCCATTCGCATCGGCATATGCTCTTCCTCGAGCTGATGCTCAATCTCCTTCATGCGCAACAATAAATTAAAACTCTGCTTCTCCTCCTTGCCTGTCAAATACATGGTCAAAAAGGCCTGTATGGCAATTATAGTACTCAGGGCGGGTATAATGGGACGCGTAAACTTGCGGTACAGCATAAACACCTCCCGAGGACTTTCCGTTATAGAGGGCAGCCGATACGTATAGCATCTGGAGGCAAACATAAATGCGGCAAAAGGTGCCAATATCGTTGGATAGACGACGCCCAAAACGGTTTGGAAGGCGGCACTGCGGACTTGCGTGCATACCGGACACGTGCTCAACGGTTCCAGCAACAGTGGACGCTGTATGAAGAACTTATGCGACAACATTGTGAACATAGCGGGCACAGCAACAATCGGTAAATAGCTGGAAAGGCGACCATGGCTGCCGAGGCGCAAACGAGTACGATAGTGGTTATTGATGTAGGCGCCCGTCGCTGCCGCTAAGGCGCTCAGAACGCCGGGCGCATAACGCAGCGACCAGCTAAACGGAGCGCAAAGAGAGGGCATCAATGGTTAGATAAGCAACATGAAATATAATTCTACATACACGTCTCCGATCTTGTCCCAAGATGTTATGATCTTCCACTGGTAACGCAAAGCCTGATCCTCTGTGATGACAACCGCATCTTGAGGCAGTTCGTCGTGCTTGGCGCGCGATAAGGCCATGTTTTAAGTAATAATCAAAATAAAACCTGCATCAAGTGCGTTCGACTACAAGTGCGAGTACCACAAAACAGCTGTTTGCCCATGCCGGGTCAGTGTTGTACAACACTATAAATAACAAAAGTACTATCGTTTGATACATCGAAAGCTTCTTTTGGATTTTTAAAAACTCGATAATCGTTCATATATTTTTATTTTCGCACAATTCATTAAATATCTTATATATTCCTTATTATCAGGCGCACTGTATGCACTGTATGTAATTTGAGAGCTGATTTTTTGTTTTAATAAAATCATTTATAACATGCATTTAATGGATTCTTAAGTGTTATTTAGGTCTAAGATGTTTTACAAAATTATGTTTTATTGTTATTTTGGCGGATTAATGAAAACAGCCCTCGAAACATACAACTATTTATAATGTCTATTTAAGTAGGATATCTAGCTCTCCAGCGAAACCATGTCTCGACTTATAAAGAATGCAGAGACCAGCGCTGCAGTTTGGGCAGTTTCAGAGCAGCCTTTTGCCAGTCTTTCTTCGACTTGTGCCAGCTTGACAATAAGTTTGTTCATCACCGACATGGGCAATTCAACTGTAGCATATAGAAAAATATAATTAAGTATAAAACATTGTATAAATTATGCTTACGTCTCATAATAAACAAATGCAATTCGGTGACAATGTCCTCCAAGGCAAGTCCTCGTTTGCTCTTAGCTTCCTCAATGGCTGTAATGATTAAAATTAGTTAAGCTAAAAAACAATTAAGTCCCAAAAACTGGCTGCTCACTGTCGAATGCCGAATCGAAGGTGGATGCAGAGAGCAATGTTTGAAGCATATGCTCAATTTCACTCCTCAGCGGATAGCCCACACACATATAAACATTATCCTCGTTGACTACGTCGAAGGCCATGGAAGTGCTCTGTAGCACATTCAGCACCTTTCGCATATCACCCTTTGCCAGCGTTATCAACGCGTTTTTGCCATCATCCGTGACATTGACCCTGAAAAAGAAAACACTAGTAAGCAGATCCTGTAAATCAACATTGGAGTACCTACTCTTCTGCCTCTACAATCTTGTTGAGGCGTGGCAGCATCTGCTCCGGCGAGAGTGGCGCAAAGCGAAAGCGAGTGCAACGAGACTGAAGAGCCGGAATGATTTTACTCAGGTAGTTGCAGATTATGCAGAATCGCACGTTTTCCGTATATTTTTCAATGATGCGACGCAGTGCGTTCTGTGCATCGTTTGTCATGGCATCCGCCTCGTCCAGGATGATCAACTTAAAAGTACCACAGAAAATCGTTCGGGTTGATGCAAAGTTAAGTATCTGGCCGCGCACAATGCCAATGCCACGATCATCAGAAGCGTTTAGCTCCAATACCATCGATTTGAAGTGTGCCGGGGAGTATAGTTGCCGTGCGCAGGCAAGGATTGTGCTCGTCTTGCCCGTGCCCGGTGGCCCATAGAAGAGCAAGTGAGGCAGCTGCTTCTGGTTAATGAATCGATTGACTATAACAAAAATGTGAGCTATGTTTTTTATACACAATTATATAGCGTACTTACTGGTGGATATTATTTCTTCGTGGGATATCAAATCATCCAAACAACTAGGCCGATATTTTTCAACCCATGGCATACGCGCAACCGTGCCATTGTTTTCAGACATATTGATGATAATTTTAAGCAGGCTCTAATTTACTTTGTGGATAGGTGTTAATGCATTCGCGCCGTTTTCTAAGAAGCCAAACATTATCAAAATTATTATCGAAACTTAGTCATCGATAGTTGTCCGCTTGCAATTTGACTTGCGTTAAATACGCTGTAGGTATTTCTGTGACGATGTTTCAATTTAGTTGATTTTTTTACTGGTTAAAATGGATTTAATTATGTTAATAACATTTGTCGAGATTACTAGGATCCAATTGAAAAATATCCAGCCTGGTGCCTTCTATTTCACGAATGTAAGTGTTGCCGCCAAAATTCCTTATTTGAATTTCAAAATAATTTATCAATTATATTACTAATTTCTGTTTACTTAAAATATGTTATCTTAACATTATCGATGTATTTTAAATTGTTATAAGTCAGGCCAGTCGGCCATTAATAGCGAAAATAAAACCCATAGGTTTTTTGAGCGCTCGCTCCTTCATGAAGCTGTAAATAAAAATTTGTGTCCGCCAACAGTATTTGAAAAATTTTGTATGTAAGTGCATCATCTTTTATTGCGCCGGGCAAGATCTATACATAAATACCGATCGCGACAAAAGCCTAGTTTATAATTTCATACTTATGTTTTTTTTACTCAGGCATTGTCGGTAGAATTTAATCATTTAATCCAATTGTAACATTATTTTTGTTACACTCAAATTTATACGCGTTACACGATTGAGAAATGTAATCTAAAATTAAAATTTAATCCAAAGAATTAATACTGAATAATCGATGTCACTTCGTGCGGCAAAAATACTCTATTATTTAATTTCTTCCATTTAGCTCTTGTATCAAGGCGGAATTATTTTTATTGATCTCTTTTTCAAAATAGAATAAGTTATAATGTACATATAGTTTTCAATTGAACTGATTCATTGAATATAGACAAGTATTTCTCATCCTTTTATATAACCTGCTTTCAACAGCTATATAAATATAATATTTATTATATATATAGTTTGTTGTTTATATTATAAACACAAACACAACAACTTAATAATCTAAAGACCATTCATTCTCGGCTATAAATGAGTCAACGACTTCCTTCATCGAGAAGTTCGGTATCAATTGATCTTGTGTGAGTTTGACTCGTGTTACAGGATCGAAATGGCCAACACGCTGCAAATGCTCCTCGATATCCTTACGCTCATACGTGATTCCTGATGGGGTAATCACAGGATCTGTTAAGATTTCAAAACTTATTTTTCCACACAGGAAATCCGGCACATCACGTTTCTGCAAGTACATTATTAAGATATAGAGCTCGTAATGTTTTTTTTGGTAATTTCAAAACTTACCCTCCGACGATCGTCCACTTTAGCAAACACATTGTTAAGCTCTTTAATGTGATCATCCTATATGAGAAATTTATATATATACTTATTAGTATTGCAGGTAGTGAAATCGGGCGCTTATGAGTTCTTAATTATATCGTTTTTTCATATTACACGATTCGAGAAAATAAAATAAAGAAGTAATAAGTATGGTTATTAATCAGAGTTAACTACATTTTACATGTTATATAATAGTTCAATTTTGGTGATATTTTCCCCATATGACATAATTATAATACTCCTTGCAAGGATATAAGAACTTACACTTTCTTGTTCGATTTCCTGCTGTTTCTCTTTAAGGTGTTCCTCGTTTAAGCTTTCATTTAACTTTAAATTGGCCAAGCGATTTTCCATATCATCTTTAATTAAGCTGTAAGCAAGTTAGAAAAGAATGATAAGCTCTTGTGATGTTTCCAATTAAATGGGGGAAATACCGATTTAAATAACTCTGCAGTTCGATCTCTTGGTGTATTCGCTTTTCCTCCAGAATGTTCCAACGTTTTTTGCGAGCCAATCGCAGTTGCAATGTTATATCATCTCCAAAGTTCTGTTTTTGTTCCTTAGACAAATCGTAGGCTATAAATAAGAGACCCTTAGATTTGGAAACAGAGCTTCTGGTATTTAGATAAAAATTTACCACGCTGAAGATGCTTTATAGCTTCATCATAATTGTCTATTTCCATGAGGCCCTGCCCCAGGAAAAAATGACCCTTCAGTAAATTTCCATCGATATCCAAAGCCCGTCGACAATCCTGACAACAGAGCTCCCAACGCTTCAGCTTAAGATTGCAAAGGGCACGGTTTGTAAAATATGTTGCATTTGTGGGGTTTTTAATCTGAAATAGATTAAAATCATTCTGCATAAATCACATGTAATATTAGAGGTTTACAATTGACTTACAATGGCCTTGGAGTAACAAATAATCGCGTCGTCATATTTGCGAGCTGCAAATAAACAATTGCCCTGCTCTTTCAATTGCAGGTCAGATAAGTTTGTGGTTGAGTAAATATGTTTGCTCGTCATGCTGGGAAATAGTTTTGCTTTCTTAATCGTATTATATGCCTGAGTATATTATTTGTGTAGGATTGGGAATTGTCAAAAACAGCTGACACGCGTATCCGGAGCAGTAGAAGCACTATGGAACTTGCGTATCATTTAAACCGTATTCGAATGCAACAAAAAAAGACTTTTTTGTTTTTCCTCCAACATGAAATATATATGAATGTACTGTGTGTCTATGTATGTAATTTAAAAAATCGGTTTAGAACTTCCGCTTATCGATAGTTGCACATCGCATTATTGACCATGTATGCGTAATGCCGATACTAATTGTGCCGCACGCCATTAGATTAATTGTAAACATGTAAATCATAGTAACTCTGATCTGTAGCAAAGTATGGCTTTTTATTTTCAAAAGCAGTCGAGCCCTACAGCTTTAACTGCAAACATTGTCTTCAGTTTTCAGAGCTTAATATAATCGAAATTAAATTCTGTTCGCAACAAAAGCTGAAAACTCTCTGACTGCTTGTCGATAAATGTTAAGACCAGCTGTTTTGTAAAGGGTCTGTACGAGCCAGAATTCTGCTTTACAATTTCAAATTTGTTTTGAGTCACTTCGCTGTTTTCCTGTTAAAAATTAGCTATAAAAAAATTAATAATTTTCTATTTGGCTCTTACCATTTTACATTAAATAGCAAATAGCAAAGAAAAGTAGAGTTTTAACCAATACTGCAATTTTCCGTAAATATTGAAGCTTACTGTTAATAACATGTTAAAATAACAGACAACGTGAAGAAGAAGAAGCGAAAATTTCGTCAGTCCATATAAATTAATTTTTGCATTGCTACGGAAAAATAAAAAAAAAAACGATTAAATAAAAGAAGAAAAGAATAACAATAAACAAAGGTTAAATGGCTTCAACTTCAAGGTAAGCAATAGTTTTGTGATATTCCGCGGTAATCGATAAAACTAACGCAATTTACAATTCCTTAGACTGGAAAACAATAAGGTGTGCTGCTATGCACACCCCGAGTCTCCGTTAATTGAGGACTATCGGGCGGGGGACATGATATGTTCAGAGTGCGGCTTGGTCGTCGGAGATCGCGTTATTGATGTGGGCTCCGAGTGGCGCACGTTCAGCAACGAGAAAAGTGGCGTCGATCCAAGTCGTGTTGGCGGTCCGGAGAATCCGCTGCTCAGTGGCGGAGATTTATCCACGATTATTGGTCCTGGCACCGGTTCGGCATCTTTCGACGCCTTTGGAGCACCCAAATACCAAAACAGACGCACAATGAGCAGTTCAGATCGTTCGCTAATCTCCGCATTCAAAGAAATTTCATCCATGGCTGATCGCATTAATTTACCCAAAACTATTGTCGATCGCGCCAACAACTTATTCAAGCAGGTGAGCGATGGCACAATTGACAATGCACATATGACAGTAACTCATGTTTATACCTGTAGGTGCATGATGGCAAGAATTTGAAGGGTCGCTCTAATGATGCCAAGGCATCTGCTTGCCTGTATATAGCCTGCCGTCAGGAGGGTGTTCCACGCACATTCAAGGAAATCTGTGCAGTTAGTAAGATTAGCAAGAAAGAGATCGGCCGATGCTTTAAGCTAACACTCAAAGCCCTGGAGACAAGTGTCGATTTGATAACCACTGCCGATTTTATGTGTCGCTTTTGTGCAAACTTGGGTATGTTGGACCCCTGCAGATAATTGTTTATGCATAATTTTCATATACTGATTTTCAGATCTGCCCAATATGGTACAACGTGCTGCAACGCACATTGCGAAAAAAGCTGTTGAAATGGACATTGTGCCTGGTCGATCCCCAATTTCAGTGGCCGCAGCTGCAATTTATATGGCATCGCAAGCGTCTGAGCACAAGCGCAGCCAAAAGGAAATTGGTGACATTGCTGGAGTGGCTGATGTAACCATACGGCAATCTTACAAGCTGATGTATCCGCATGCGGCAAAATTATTCCCAGATGATTTCAAGTTCACAACACCAATTGATCAGCTGCCGCAAATGTGAAATATCACGCAGCGGATTATATTGATGCTCAATTATCATTTATATACGTTCAGAAACTAAGATTGCAAAATTTAGCTAGATGGATACGTGTGTAGGGCAAGCCTAGTATAAAACTAAAATGACCATATTTTAATCCCAATACGATTTTATTCATATTAAAAATGCAGAAACTCGCCTTGTAAAATATTTCCACCAATGAAGTAGGAATAAAGGATTATAGCATGGTTTCACATTGTGTATTGTAAAATAAATGATTTCATAGTTATTGTGTTGTGGCTCACTTAGTATCCAGTCATGTATCATTAAGAAAGTAAACATTTATTCAGCATAGGCATAATTAGTATATTTAAAAGCACTCGCTTGAAAGCTTTTAACAATCATAACACATAATTGTAATATATATGTATAAATAAGTGAGAATAACTAGATATTACAACAGTAGAAGCCACATAAATTAATCAATACCCAAAGAGCACTTCTCGTTATCCGTATGCCCGACGCACTCCAATGCCGGTCGATGCTCAGAGTCCCACATGCCAGGACCACAACGCTTGCACAGACCGCTCAGTGTGCATGGAATCTTGGGTAGCTGCCGGTATTGATAAAGCAGCCCACGTGCCTTGCGCAAAATTAGCTGACCATCCATGTACATGGCCAGAGAGCTAAAGTGCAGCAGCATCTCGTCGGCACGCAAGTTCTGAGCAATGACATCGTCCGCATAGACGGCTATGATGGCTAGGCAGAGGAACAAGTGAAAGTAGTCTGTGAGATAGTTTGACCAGCAAGCCTCCCACATCCGTATGACCACCGCCTCGGTAAACTCCCGCTTAAAGCACAGCAAAAGCCACCGATGACAAAACAGCAATTCCATAGCTTCGTTGTGTCGCTCCAAGTGCTCGTAAAAGCGCGGCAGCATAAGTCGTATTAGCTCCCGCAGGTAGCTCAGATTGTGGTCAACATCGTTGTCCGTTGGCGTACAAACAAAGAACGCTCGTTGCATCAAGCCCACGAAACACCAAAACGTTTCCGACTCGTTTTGCACTTCGCACAAAACGGGTGCCAGTAAATCGCTCATGCCCTGAAAATTAAAAAATACAATTGAATAATTGAAAAACAGTCCTTTTGAATATACATATGAAAGCTATTCTGATGAATGGCTGATTCTAACAAGATGGTGGCTCAAGTAAATAAATTTAGTCTTTTTCTTGTACTTGTGTTCCATTGCAAAGAATAATTCTTACTTGCGAGTAGGAGATGCTCGTGTTGTAAATGGCAAAGTTAAGTAGAATGTTTTTCATCATTTCGGTGTTGGGATTGTCGTCTCCGCAGAAGAAGGGATTCGTCCGATCGGTGCGCACCACGTCCTTTTCGACAACACACTGTACGGTTCGCCAGAACTGGACCTGCTGCTCCGGAGACATGGAGTAGAGACGTTTGCGTGTAATTTCATCGTACTCCTGCCTCTTGATGTCCATCAGCACCGCCCTGTCCTCAAAGGTGGATGAGAACGAATAGCACTTGAGGATGAAGGGCCACACGGTTTTGCGGAGACTCTTCTCGAGGCCGCCAAAGAAGACGCACTTGCGCAGCAATAAATCGTCATCAATTTGTCCCTTCTCGTTCAGCAACGTGCCGTAGAAGAAGTTTGTGGTGATTCGCTTCACGTTGCCCTCGTCGGGATGCATTTCGGACTGCTTGACTTCGGGGCGGCAGACCATGAAGTGTCGATACGGCAAATTCATCTTCTCCTGCCCGGGAGCAAGCGTAATGTTGTGTAGAAAGCAGTGCCACTGGTGCAGCACCTGTGCCAGGTGATCCAAGCCGCCGTAATGGAAGTGGAGTATCTTGTATTGTGATTCGCGCGATGCTATCACCAGTTGGCCGGACGTGCACTTGTCATCGTTGAAGAAGAGACGCAAGGAGCGCATTTGACTGAGATCGACCGAAAATCGCCGGCCTCTGATGACGGCCTTACGGCGCACGGTAGGCGTGGCATTGGCACTCTCCGGAAAGACGAGGTTATGCTTGAAAGCCAGCAGCTCCGGTGTCATCCAGTTCGGGTTATTATCGTCGGACGCAGAGCCATCCGAATTGAGCTGATGCTGCGGCTGACCCACAGCCCGGCCGATGACAGCTCCATTGCTGCCCTCGCTGTGATCTGGCGAGGCAATGATGCAGTTGTAGGACTGCGAGATATTGCTGTTCTCGATCTGGGGATTCGAAATGGTTATGTTAACCGACGTAATGGGATTCTTTTTGAGCAGCGCAGCCAAGTCGCCAATGGAGGCCGTTTGCCCGCCCAGCAGGGGCTGCAGCTCGTTTTTTAACTCCTGCATTTCGGCCGCATTCTCGTCCTCGGCGCGTATGCCCATATCCTGTTCGGTATCGTCGAGGATCTTTGGCGCCGGCACCGCCACCTGGGAGGTGGGCGAGAAATGTCCATTGGTCGTGAGCAGATCCAGGTTGCGACTGTTTATAGCCTCGGCCTCGATGCTCGCCGAATTGCATTTGCACAGCGAGCTGTTCGGTATCCAGGTAAGCAGGAGCGTGGGCCTCTTCGCGCTGTTGTACTGGTCGATGAAGGTCTTCGTGGTGCAGGTCAAGTAGCCGGGATAGTGTAGGATATCCGACTCCTGGCGAGCCACGGTCGGTGGATGAATGCAGACATTGTTCTTGCAGAAGAGAATTTCGTTGTCTTCGTAAGCGATATCGATTTTTTCATCCGACCTCTCATCGCCCAGTATAAAGTTTGATGCCTTCTTGATAATATTTCCAATTGGCATTTTTGATTAAACGTTTTCCGATAAAGTCAACGGTTGTCTCAATTGCAGCCTTTTGATCCCGTTATATTTATTTATGTAGTTGTGCGCGGAAAAATGGGTGAGGCTTTTTGGGAAGGTATCGCGCCTTGTTATTCCTACTATTCTACCGGTGCTCACATACGATTCTAACTACGAGTAACCATTTTTGTAGTAGGTGCATCAGATTCGGTTAATAATCCTGCCTACGTTTGGAGATAATTTCCAACTCGGAATGCTTAATAGGTGGCTACTGTGCAGTAAGGAGTAGGATACCGACTCACGGTATCAATAATTTGAATACGATGGTATCACAAGTCGTGGTCAAAACTATCGAGTAACCAAATAATCGATAGACGGGACATTCTGATTGAAGAAGTGGAATTGTTAAAAACTAATAGCAGAGTGGCTGGTTACATCAAATTTATTTTTTCTTTATTTATCGAATAGACAAATAATCGAAAATTATACAGATCTTATTGGAAAAGTGTGACCCCGTTTATTGTAACTAAAAGAATAACCACTTTCTGTAGTAGGGGTCACACTGATCCTAATTTTGGATAAAATAGGTTTATTTGTGATTCATTCGTTCGGTTAAACAAATTAAGAAGATTGCAACAAGATCGAGCGCTTATCTGTGTTATAACCCGACCATTCAAACACACAAACACATAGATACACACAATACCCAATAGCATAAGTATTTGCTGTGCTCCAAATAACTCTCTCTCGCAGTGAAAGAATGGCAGCCGAGATAAAGCCAGCTCAGCGCAGCAACAACGACCGCTTTTTGTCGACCAAAAAGCCGGAATTGCTCAGTAAATTGGAGGGCAGCGGGGACGATGTAAACGCTGCGATATTGATACCAGGAGAAAATGGTGTAATTAGCGTTTCCGACGACAAGTGAGTGAACAGAAAGCAATTCAATAAACAGTATTTAATTAATTAATGTTTTTTTTGTTTTAAATAGAACTGTACGTGTATGGCTGAAGCGCGATTCCGGACAATACTGGCCCAGTATTTGCCAGTATATGCCCTCAGGCTGTACGGCCCTGGAGTATGTACCGGAGCTGCGACAATTGTATATTGGCCAGGACAACGGCACCGTCACCCAATACACACTCTCCGAGGACTGCAATCGCCTCTCCTTCGTGCGCGACTATTTGTCGCATCAGGGCCGCGTCGTGGCCGTTGTGTTCTCGAAAGCCCACAACTGGATTCTCTCTGCCGGCAAAGATAAACAGTTCGCGTACCACTGTACGGACAGTGCAAAGCGAGTGGGCGGATACAATTTCGAGACACCATGCACAGCACTACAGTGAGTAGATCTCTCTCTTCCTCTCCCTCTCTCTCTGTCTCTGATTACGCCTCGAATTGAACTCTAATCTAGGTTCGATGCTTTGGCAAAGTATGCCTTCATTGGAGACCAGGCGGGTCAAATAACCATGCTGCGCTGCGACGTGCAGGGAGTGCAGCTTATCACCACATTCAAAGGACACACTGGTAAATAATTAAAAAGAACAAACGAATAATTATCAAGGCGTGTTCGCGATTTTCAATGCCACTGCGAGTTTCGATAAAAGACCGGATATAACCACAGAGCTGAAGATAATTCTACATAATCTATACCCTTTCAGAGGGTTTTATTACACTCTGCAGAAGGAAACGTCTCCGAACCTATAAAATATATGTATATCAGCTTGATTAGTATCAACAGTCGAGTCAATATAACCATATTCTTCTGCCTATTTCTACGTTTTTAGTCTCTTCGCAATACTGTAGATAAACGCTTTCTCTTATTTTAATCGCCGGCAGCCCAAAGATAACTCTTTCATCTTGTTTTCAGCTGGCATTAAATGCTTACGATGGGTTGAAGGTCCACAGTTGTTGTTCAGTGGTGCGTGCGATCAATCCGTTATTGTCTGGGATGTTGGTGGCAAGCGCGGCACGATTTATGAATTGCAAGGCCACAGGTAACCCATCTTATCCACACACACACACACATGTATACCTTTTATTGTCACTCTTTTTTTTCTTCCTTTCAGCAATAAAGTCACGGCATTGGCCTACGCTAACCACACTCAACAATTAATTACGTGTGGCGAGGATTCAGTTGTCGTATTTTGGGAAATGAATGCCATGCGCAAGGAGGTACCCGGCTGGGTTGAGTCCAATAATTGCCAGCTGTGTTCAAGACCATTCTTTTGGAACTTTCGTTCAATGATGGACCAGAAGCAATTGGGCAAGTTGAAGGGTTTCCTAATGAAAATGAAATGTTACTTATGTTATTTAATGTTACTTGCATGCAGGCATACGGCAACATCATTGCCGTCACTGTGGCAAAGCTGTTTGCGACAATTGCTCGACGAATCGCATCAACATACCGATAATGGGATTTGAATCCGATGTGCGCTGTTGTGATCCATGTTTCAAGCAGCTGCAAACTGTGGAGCGCCCCTCGTTAGCATCCTTTCACGACGCCAAGCATTCCATTGTGCATATGGACCTGGATGAGGAGCGAAAGCGTCTCCTGACTGTTGGTCAGGATCGACTCATTAAAGTGTGGGATTTGTCCACCATTTGGGTATAATATTTATTTCACGGTGTCTCCACTGCATGACTTGACCGCTCGTTCGGTGTTTCAATTTCTAAACAAAAATTATAATATTGTATTGTATGAAACGAAATAAAAATACCAAATACATATGTAAGTATTAAACGAAAAGAAACGAAGAGAAAAAACTTTCGACGGTTGGAAGAACTTTTACAATATAAGCAATGTTAAACATAAAACGTATATACATATAATTATATATATTTAATTAAGTTCTATTTTCATCATATTGAAATTGATGTAAAACTAAAATCCACGGATATCAATAAAAACTAGATAATGTCTATATTACTCAAATAATTATATGTTTACGGGTATGTTTAAACCATATAAAATATATAATATATATATATATCGAGTCCACCCACATTGAAACTATAGATGCCCGATTGTTGACTGAAATTTTTTTATTTTCTATAAAGTTAAACAAATGCTGTAAATTAATATCCACCTCGACCTGGCGGTGGTGCGCCACGCATCATCGGGGGTGGTCCCCGCATTGGTGGTGGTGCACCGCGTCCAAGACCACCTGGCATCGAAGGAATTCCGCCGGGAATCATTCCCGGTGGAGGTGCGCCCATCATTGGGGCTCTGGGCACACCGCGGCCCATCGGCGCCATGTGCTGTTGGGCGGGACCGCCGACGCCTCTAACGGGGCCTTGCAGACCAGCCGGCACCGACGATATGTTCATCGGCACGCCACGGCCAGCCACACGACCAATACCCGGCCCTGGGGCAGCGCCTGGAATGGGTACGCGCGGCAGACCTTCCTCGGGTGGAGGCGGTCCCTCGACGGTAAGCGAAACTATATTCTCGCCGCGCAACAACACAAATCCCAGCACTCGCTTTTCTTCGCGTTCCGGCACCTTGGAGTTCTTCGAGCGGATTTTACGAAACTCCTCGCAGTCGCCCAATATGAGGTTCATATGTTTGTCAAATGCCTTGAAAGTTCCAATGAATGTCCTTGAATCCTGTAGGACGATTCGCACCCGATAGTTCAGGTGCTGAATCATTTTGTTGTTCTTACCAATAGTCTGCAAAAGTTCAACATACACATAAAGTTATAATTAAAAACGAATTAAAACACAAAACAAGCATGGCCGGTAAAGGCGGCATCATGAAGTCATAAACGTTTGCTAATATTTATGAGTTTGTGTCCTATTAAAACGTTCTGATTAGCTTACCATTTTGACGGCGTTATCCTATTTGTTTAGATTTGATAGATATTTATTTTGGCAGTCCTTTATCAATTCCTTTTTTATGCGAAAATAAAATGGCTAAACAAACCAATGCGTCCCAGTTAGGGATGTGAGATAACATCGCAACGTCGATATTTCGATGTACAATTTTTCGATACATGTTAATCGGTATTTAAATTAATTCATTTTATCAACACTCAAGAAGTCAATCTGCATGAAAAAAATGCATGTAGGTTATTTAATCATTAAAATATATTTATGTTCATTTATGTAGTCGCATTTCTGCGATTTAAATATTGTTATGTATATAGAATTAGTCGGTACACTTTTCATATTCGATAATTGACGCAGCCCTGTTTTGTATTTGCCGAGAACACATAAATTGTGCTCACAAGACTCGGATGCTCACATATGTATGTGGCCACGTCACTTTGGCTCTCTTTGTTCCTCTCTTTTGTGCCGACATTCTACGTACATATAGGCGGCACAATACCAAAAAGTTTTAGCTCGTTGGCAAAACAAGTGAAAATTAAACAAAACCCGTGGTTTGGTAAAGTACGCTTCTGGAATTGCATTAATTAATAGACATGTGGCAAGATTATAATGTTCATTTGTTCCACGCAGGCTGTCGTCGCGAAAACCAAGCAACAACAAAAAAGAACACACTAAACCACAATTAAAAAAAAAAAAAGAACTGACGAATCAATCAGAATGAATATTTTTCGGTTCGCTGGAGACTTGTCGCATGTATTTGCCATAATAATACTGTTGCTTAAAATATGGAAGACACGCTCGTGCGCCGGCATCTCTGGCAAATCGCAGATATTGTTCGCCGTCGTCTACCTGACACGGTATCTGGACCTGTTCACCACATACGTCAGTCTCTACAACTCGGTGATGAAGGTGCTCTTTCTGGTCACGTCGGGTGCAACGGTTTACTTGATGTACGTGAAGTTCAAGGCCACCTACGATCACAATCACGATTCGTTCCGCATTGAGTTTCTGCTAATACCGTGCGCCTTACTCGCATTGGTCATTAATCACGAGATTACAGTGATGGAGGTGCTCTGGACATTCTCGATCTACTTGGAATCGGTTGCAATATTGCCGCAACTGTTCCTGGTGAGCAAGACGGGCGAGGCCGAGTCGATTACCAGCCACTATTTGTTTGCCCTCGGCTCGTACCGTGCCCTCTATTTGCTCAACTGGGTTTATCGTTACATGGTGGAGTCGCACTGTGATCTGATCGCGGTCTTTGCGGGCATCACGCAAACCATTCTCTACTGCGACTTCTTCTATCTCTACATTACCAAAGTGCTCAAAGGCAAGAAGTTGCAGTTGCCAGCATAAGCGGGCCCAGCTGCCCATAGTTCCATACGTGTGTTTGTGCGTCGGTCAGAGCGGATTGGACGGCGAAGATGAGCAGCAATATTGAAGAAGAAGACCGCTTGGTTAAGCGTTATATTAGTAGTTCTTATCGTATATAAAATGATATTGTATATCGAAAGGGAACATTTTTGTGTTGCATTCGTTTAAAGAACTTAAGAAATTGAAATGTGGAATCAATTAATATGCATATACCAACTCATGCAAATTATTAAAGTATACAAATAATGTACAAAATCTATTTATTATGATTTCCCATCTGCATTTAATAACATTCGGCAATCGTTATTCTGGCTTGTCCATCAATGTGTGCGTACTTGTATGTATTTAATCTTACCTCGTCTATTCCCACAACCAAAATCAAAATGTTTACTAATTATAATTTACTTTAAAACATAATAAATCTGCCAGTTCTATCAGCGTTTCTGGTCAATTTCGATAAATATACCAGCATTGTTTAAATTGTATCGTAAAAATTAACATTAATGTCTTCGCCTTATCAGACAAGGTTATCCACATACTCCAATTCTGATAAGATCGAGTATTTTTATGGTTTAACTACAGGGCTATACATATATCAACACTAAATTTTAAATATATCATTCAATTTTAATGTCATTCTTCTCGCTTAGCGAAAGAGTCGTAATTTTAATCTGTTCTGTATCCGAAAAAAATATATAAAAAAATACAAAATTTTATTTAAAAAAAGAAATAAAATTATATAAAACTTTTAAAAGTATTTGAGATTTTATTTTTATTTAAATTAAAAAAGAACCACTGTAGCCAATTGTGTGATGACTTTGTTCATTGAATACACTCGTGGTTCATCTCTAAATTGAACTAGTCCAATTGGATAAAATATGTGCGTCAAGTTAGCAACGGTCAAATAGCGTCGGTTTTTGGAACTTGGTTCACGGACCGGAACCAGATTTTTGTCATGCATTTATTTATGTATTTTAGCACCAAATTGAATAAACTTCAATGCAAAATTATTAAGATTTAAATTCTCTATTTAAAAAATGCATTCCTTTTATATTACAGCTTTTAATATGCGAAAACTAATAATAAATAGGTAATCATTATTACTTATAAGCTCGCAACGGCTTTGGCATTTGAAGCGCGAAAATCCACTTGAAAAGACACACTAGAAATTTTGTCTTACATTCAAATGTAAGAGCGTTGCTCATCTTAGTTTTATTTTGTCTTTAGTTTCATGTATCAAATATGTATACAAAGTTAAATATGCTTACAAGTTAAAACCGTTTCTATTAGTTTTTCCATCACTGAATGACAAACATTTTGGTTTTTATATGCAGTCAACATCAAAAATCTGATTATGCACAGATGCAATAATGTATACGTTACCATCGTGCCCAACCCGATTGTTTAAATAGTTTTATATAGTCTCGGCAGCTTATCTCAGCAAATTGCGAATATCGCAGTTTTAAGGGAAGAGTAAAAAATTCGCTTACTTTTTTTTGTTTTATATCTTTTATGAAACAAAAAGAAATAGGGACTTTGTTGGACTTAAACTTAAAAAAACTTAATGCTGTTTGATTTGTTATATTCGATTTCTTCTATATGCATGTATTACAATAAGTATTTTATAAGTTTTACAGGTAAACAAATCGTAAATATTCAGACATTCATTACTAAACAAATTGACGGTTTTTTAAAAACTCCAGCATACCCTGAACATTGGCGTTGACTTGTGTCTGAGATGACGACTGTCCATTCATCATATTATTGGGCACGTTCGTACCAGGAAGCACTTGTTGGGGTTGATTACTGAACCCTGCTCAACAAAACGAAAATTAATGATCACACTTTAACACGTAATACAACATGTTTTAAGATTTACCTTGTCCGTTTTGCTGTTGAGTTTGAGCCAAATGTAGAAATATGTCTTGTTGTTGCTGAAGCGGTATTTGCGTCTGATGCGGAAAAGACGAATATTGTCTAAAAGACAGAATAGCTGGGTCCATTGCAGTCCAGTCACTGTTACTATAACCTATATGTATAGTAAACAATATTTTTGTTTTTTGTTTTTTTTTTTAATTATGAAATAAGTAAGAACATTAGAGTATGGCGTAAATAACTACGTGCAATAACAAATTAAAATAGTCGAATAGGGTCTTAATGAACATTTTAGCCTTCATGCAGTGACTGTAACATCAAAAAGAATCGTTTTGTAATTTGTGGAAGCAGAAGTCCTATTATTTTCATGGTTTACCAATCCTCAAGAATTCTTAAAACTTAAAAGTGAAATTGATAAATTCAATTAAAGCAATATAAATTAGTTAGTATAAACCTAGCGATAATATAGAACTTATTAAGAATAAGATACAGTAATTGTTATTGTAAAAGGAATTAACTGTAATATTTAGTTTCTTATGATTTGTGAATATAATTATTTATTAAAACCCTTTTTATAAATACAGAGTATAAAAGTATTTGAACTAAACAGTACAATTATAACTACCCCGCATATCACATAATAGCATTAAAATATCGACTATATACTCCATATATTAATGTACTGACCTTTATTATGAGTGCTGGTAGCTTGAGCAATTTGATGTTGCAAATGGGAGTCACTTATCGGCTGTCCTGGGTGTTGGTGTAATGTTGCCAAATGAGGATTCCAGCTTGTTGCCAGTTGGATTTGGTGCTGCTGATCCACATGCGTACTGTTGTTGCCAACCGGATGGCCTGGCATATTAATAAACGGCAGAATTTTACTCGAGTGAACTCGGGATGCACCGTCAAACCCTATGGTATTCATGTGATTAAAACCAGGAGGTGGCATCCGGGCGCGCTGCATGTTATCAAGGAGTTGCTGATGAGCAGCTTGTGTTTGGTGTTGTAGTTTTGGTCCAACTATTCCAATATTGACATTTTGTTGAACTACTTCATTTTCCATAAGTTCGGCTAATCCCTTTTGTGTTTCAGTAAACGGGTCAAAACCTTACGTGAAAAATTGTATACATGTTGTTGTATTAACTCATTAATATTTATAACTAGATTAAAGTATAATATACCTTACACAAACACACATATACTTAAAAGTAATAAAAGTATCGTCGGGTTACCGAAGATTCATATCCACGCAAACAATGAACTTTTGTATGCTTAATCACTAGTTTTACCCTTTGACAAATATAAATATTATACTTTAGTCCGCAGTGGGCTTTTGTGACTCATATTTTTTTCCCTTGAGGCATGGATATAACTAAATATGAATACATTATCACGGTTTAATTCAGTATATTGATGTTTACAAGCTGCTAATTTTTAGTATTCTCTTTTTGTCATCTTCTATGCACTTTCACTGACAATAAAAAGATCCATAATATGATTTAAGCTTGTTCACAAAGTTAAACGAATTGCGTTTGTGCAATGTTTATCCGTCCGTCTGTATGAACGCAATTTTATATTCCGCTATCGCTGTATCGATATCCCGGCCATTGTCACTAAAACGCCCCGCCGTAAAAAATTGGAAATGCCTATAATTCCCACAGTTCATACAAACGGACAGACAGAAGGACGGGGCTAAATCAACTCAGCTCGGCCTGATCAAGAATATATATACCATATAGTGTCGGAGATTCCTCCTGCCTGTTACACACATTTGCACAAAACCATTATACCCTCTTTTACCCATTTTCAATGGGTTCAGCGTATAAAAATGTACATGTTTCTGATCATTCCTTAAATTTAAAATTCAGATCATAAAAAAAAATAAAATAAAAACTCGAGAAAACATGAAAAGAAGGACGAAGGATCACCGTACAGTGTTAAATATAGTTAAAACGGCGGAGTACGAATTTATGTATATTATGTATTAAAATTTGGTTTTTGATATCGCGTTCATACAGAAAATAAGATAGGTTTACTGATACTGATCAAGATACTCTTTGGGGATGGAGATGCCGCTCTTTGACAGTTACATACATTTATATAAAATCATTACAGTCTTATACTCTGGTGACAGGGTATACCAATAGTAAGTAATTTAAAATATTACCTAGGTCATCATCCACTAAAGAGTTTTGTGAAAATCGATTTTGTGGCGAATGTGTGTTTTGTGGTTGGCTAGAAGACTACAAAACAAATTGTGTTATTAATATATATTTTCTATATACATATATGTAAATATTCGACTCACTGTTTTTTCAAAATTTCCCATTAATCTCTGTTTTTGCACTTGGGATTGTTGGGCTAAAATACCTGAAATTCATGAAAATATACACATATATATTTTTTTTCATTGGTCAAAAAGATATGTTTACTATTTACCATTGTCAAAAACTGATGGATTAATACGACCATTGTCCAAAAATGTTGCCAATCGATGAGAATCGGCATTACTAAGCTGAGACTGACCATTAATGTACTGTTGGTGTATTTGTTGTTGACTTTTATGGAAGTCGAAAAACTTCGACATATTTCCGCCAAATATATTATTTACATTAAGAGGATTTTCATCGGGTTGCTGAACAAGGTGCGGGTGCACTGGTGCATTTGCCTGGGTTCTATTCGCGTCAATTGAATTACTATAAAATTGGCTTGGAAAATCTAAAAAATTGAAATAGAAAATAAAAAATGTAATTTATAAAATCTAAATTTATAGTAATATTTTTTACTTTATATTGATCAAATTAAAACAAGTAAGAAATATATCTCCGGGTACGCCCGCAATTCCTTTTCTTATTTGCTGGCAACGATAGTAAAATGTGTGCGCGGCAATATGCCTGCATTTATATAATCATCTATTCCTTTTCACCATTTGCATAAGGAAACCTTAAGTGGTGTTATTATTTTTTCGACAATTTTTCCGATTTTTGTCTTAAAATTTAAAAAAAAAAATCTACAAACAATACATGCGCAATACCACTTTTTTTGTATAGGGCGAATACTAAGCAATATATTCATTAATTTTTGAAAATATCACAACACTAATGGTTATGTTTTATCAATAGCCCTTTTTTCGCAAATGTATCCATTTATAATGGGTAAAAGGGGTGTAATGGTTTTGTGCAAATCAATGTAACACACAGAAGGGAGCACCTCCAACCCCATAAAGTATTTATATTCTTGATCACGATCAAAAGCCGAGTCAATCTAGCCATGTCGGTCTGTCTATTCGTCTGACCTGCATGAACAATAAAAGTTACCGATTTTTCGTATATAGACTCGTCCATGGCACGCGCAGGTCTAGTTTGTTTCAAATGATCGATAACTTTCATACAAGTGAAACAAAATATATTCATTAGCTTTCATGAATTGTAAAGTTTTTTTTTTTAAATCGTTTAGGTTTTCCCGAGTGAAGATCAAAAATGCAGGCTCACCCTTGGACATTACCGACTGCGTTATACTTGTTCACGTAAGAACGTAAATTAAGAAATCATTATTGTAATTTTGGAAAATTTCGGCATTTTGTAATTTGTGTAGTGCGGGGGGTGACTTTAGCTTTGTATTTATTCCCAATGATTGAATGCTCTAGGATTAGCAACTTCGAATTTTCAGCTCTTAGAAGTACCTGTACCAAAAGGTAACATTCAGATTTCAAGCCTCACATGAAGCGTTGAAAACGTCTAAAGCTAATATTGCATTGTAGTTCTAAAAATACCTACCATTGTGTGTGGTATGCGACATTCCAATATTATTTACTAAATTGCTCCGTTTTTGTAATTCGTGAATGCGAAGAAATTCTTCTTGCTGTTTTAAAACCTGTTGGTGATGATGCTGCTGCTGCATTTGCAATTGTTGTTGGTGAAGAACCTGCTCGTCTACTTGCCGGTTGTTGCGAAGCATTACATTCTTAAAGGCTTCCTCCCATTCTAAAAATACACATTATATTTGTATTAGAATAGGAACAACTGTTAAAGAAATTTTGATTCTGTAAGGTAAGTTTGGTTAATATATTCGAAGCAACTGAAATTGATTTAGTGGAGACCGCCCGACTAGGAGACACCCTGAACCCAGCTGTGAAATGTCTTTGCACTTTTTTGATATTTGTGGCGAATATACATACCCTGAACCTTGCGATCTGTCTTTACAATCATTTCAACCCTTTGCATTCATACATACACTACTTCACTCACTGGCTGCGCTTGGCCCCCACTAAAGAATTCTTGATTTACTTTCAAACTAAAGTACGATCGTTATGAAGACTTAAGAGCATTGAATTGTATGTACAAACCATAGCGCAAGTTTTTTTTTGTTGTTTTAATATTTGGGGCTTTTGGGCAAAGGTATCCAAAATCCACAATATTAAAAATCTTTAAAAAAAACACTAAATCTTCGTCCTGATCTACCTACATACATTTAAATAAAACCATTATATAATTTTTGAACCATTTTCAATGGGGGAGATTCATTCACACAGCTAGTCATCCTGATTAAGAATATATCTACTTTATGGATCGGAGATGTTTTGTTCTGCCTGTTACAACCATTTACACAAAAGTATTATACCTTCTTTTACCCATTTCCAATGGCAATTCAAATCAATGTATAAACTACATCAATGTATAACTTCTGCATATCTTTTCTAACAATCATATCAGGATTATTATTTATAGTTGAAAAAACTTCTATGAAAATATGTATCATGAACTCATTTAAAATATTCGTTTTAATTAAAAAGATAGTTGAAAAATATATATACCATTTGTATTCGCTGTATTCTGGTATCCATCAATGCCTTGTGTGTCCAAGTGATTTTCATCGAATAAAAAAAAGAAGTTATTTAAATAAATACAATAAATGTTTATATATAAGCTATTAGATGTATGTTGCAAAATTAACTAAAGACTTTAAGACTAAACAACATATTGATTTAGAAAGTAAAAAAGTATTTCATATGTATTTTGCAGTTTTTATACTGGCAGCAATTTATCTAAATAATGAATATTGACGTTAAATTAAACTAACGTATTTTATGGAAATTACCATTAAGTAAGTCTGGCAAATGCGAGTTTGTTACGCTGCTTATTTGAGACTGCCTCAAATCCCCATCCTCTTTGTTCCTTAACAGTAGTGACTGCTGCAATGCGGGTGACGATGAGAAGAAGCTATTGCTGTCATCAAACATGTTTAATTTTGACAAAGCATCTGAAAATTCAAAAATTTTAAAGAGTTAGACAATTTTTTCGATAAAAAGTAAGTTTAATTTGGTTCAAAATAATTTGTATCACAGGTGCTCACAAGAAATTAACTACATTTACATAAATTTTAATCTTACGTAGAAATTACCTAACTTTATATAAATTAACTTGCGTTGCATAAGCGTTTTAATTTTCTTAATTACCATTTAACAAGCTGTGAACGCATTTACACACACAACGTTGTGAAGAAATTAGGCTTTTTTTGTTTATGTGTCAATTTGAATTTAAATACTAGAGTAGTAGTAGGCCATTTTAGTCAATTCTTGATTTTTTTGTAAATAAAAATCAGGACTAATCAAGAGCATTGAAATATTTGTATTTTGGTTTTTTGCCCCGATATTTAGGGCGAATGAGGGGTGGTCTCCAAAATCTGCGTCCTGGTGCTTGTAGTTCTTATAGCATCCGAGATATGGTAAGAAAACCATGTCTTAAATTCAATTTTTAATGAAACGGGTCAAGAAATCGAAAGAAAAAAAATAATTAACTTCTGCGTATGAATTGGGAAAATCTAAAGTTTAAAAGTTTAAGTCTGCAGCTTTTTAGTTTCTGTGATCGCTGCGATCATACAGACGAACAGGGCTAAATCAACTCAGCTCGTCGTCCTGATAAAGAATATATGTACTTTTTGGGGTGGGAAATGCTTTCTTCTGCCTGTTACATACATTTACACAAAACCATTTTACCAATTCCATCAATGGAACAATAAAAGAATGAAACGACGAGGCGAGGTATTTATAATGAAAATATTGCGGTATTTCTTTTTATTATTTATCAGTTTAATTATAATGAAATAAATTTAAATAAATTGGAGCCCAACGAAAACATGCTACAAATATTGAGTTCTTGATTTATCATCCAATGCCTCTTGTCTCTATCTACTACGGAATAGGAATTGCAGGAAATCTCATATAGTGATATATAACACAATTCATAAGGATTCTGGGTGTGCGGTTTCAGACCAGCACTATTTCGGTACGTGTGCGCGTAGAGCAGGTTGAGGTTTTAGTCTGAACCCGCCTTTGGTTTACCTAGTAGCGTAGTATTATTCTTATTGCCATGCAGAGTCCCAGCGATTAACAATTTTAACATTTAATTATTATTTTAAAGCAACCAGTTATTTTTTAAATGGTTTTATATCGAAATAAGGTTTAATAAAATGTGATACTTGTTATGCTGCAAAAAAACTAAGTTCAAACTTTATGGAACTAAACTTTAATAAACTTCCGGAAAGGTGCAAAATAAATAAATCAGATAGTATATTACTGAATTTATGGTATAGCCCTAAAAGCAATTATGTCCTGAAAATTATGTATATTAAATATTTTTCTCGGTACATATTAGAGTAAAAAGTCAATGTTTAAAATTATAACAATTAATATAAAAAAATTTAGACCGAAATAAGTAATTCAGATTAAAAAATAATCAATAAAAAAATTTTTAGAAGAGATGTGTTATTAATTTAGGTTAATAAGTTTATGAATATGTCCAGGCTTTTAATTTAATAGGGGTTTAATTATTGAAAGATAAAATTTAGTCCATTCTTGAATATTTGCTTTTATTTATCTCTAGGTCTAGCACTGTTTATGTCTGCTAACAATTGACGAAAAAACAAAATATTTTAACGGCTGCTTTTCTAATTGTATTTTAATTTTAATCGCAAAAAAATATAATGAAACAGAGAAATGCGAAACATCCAAATATGTGCTTGTCTGATTTACTTATTCCGCGCATCTTACAGCGAATACTTAGCGAACGGCCTTTTATTTATCATTAACCTGCACATTTGTATGATTTGAGTCAAATGCAATTAGAATAGAAGTATTAAATAGAATTGATACACAAAATAAAAGAGCCAATTGTCATTTAATGTTAAATGAATTACTACATACCTGATACTTCCTTTGTGGAGTCAATTTGACAAGTATTTAATATGCCAATATCATCTTTGGGAGATTGAATTATTTCATCTCTTTTCTTTGCACTCTGATCACAAGATTTCTGAATGTGAATTGTTTTCGATGATGACAAAACATCATCAGTAGTTGAAAAGGGGCCGTTTTCTATTTCGATATTGTGATTGATCACAACTTCTTTACGGTCGTCGCCACTTGAATTTTTACACTGCGTAATTTTTAAGTTGTTAGGCGAGCATTTTTCACTTGCACTGCTTTCAGATAAGTGATCACTATTTTCGCTGCTTGAACTAAGCGACCGATGTACATTAGATCCTGATCTTTTCGGTAATGTGTATATTTTGGTACATTCACTGAGCTTGGGCGAGCTACGATCTTTGTTTATAATTGCACCGTCTTCAGTAGGCTCCAACTGCGTATTAGTTTCAATGGGAGTTGTATGATTTATTTCCTTACTTTCTCTTTGCTTTTTGTCTCTGTTACGCTCAGATTTAGATCGATTATTGACAGAACCCAATTCTGTTTTCGTTGATTCCGCAACCGTGTCTTCTGCTGTAATAGTAACAGTGCTTGTATTTCCCCTGGAATCAGGAACAAAGTTTTCCTTATTTGATGTGTTAGCATTAGGGAATACATTATTTTTGTTTTTAGATTTGCTTTTTTCATGGCGGCCTTTTTCATTTCTAGATTTTTCTTTTCTGCCCTTTCCATTCCCATTGGATCCATTTCCTGTTTCCTTGCTATTGACGGGTGATACTGACAAGCTTGGCCACGCCTCTTTTTGCTGTACATTTACCGAAGCAGAAGTATTTGTATTTGATACCGACGATGTTGAAGATGATGAAGAGGATGACATCGTTATCGAAGCTGCACCAAAAAAAAGCTATTATTTGAATACTATTATTAATTTTTAATAGTGTGTTTTACCGTTTGCTTTTGAAGTTCCGCTACCACCAACAGTTGCACCATTGGTAGATCCCCCGATTCCTGATACATTATTAATTCCAGAAGTTGCAATTAAAACATCATGTAGACGCTTCTCATACTCTTGATGCTTTCCTTGATGCATTTCCTATCAAGTTTTAATATTGAATATATTATATTGAAAATAATATGTTTCGTATATTACCTCTTTAGTAAAACTAGCTTCTGAATCACCTAATTCATGTAAGTACATACAGTCGGATTTCGGACATTGTTGATTCTTCATAAAATGGCTGCAATATTTTGTGGTTCCAAGACTAGTTTTAATTAGTCGGCCATCTATCATAATGTTGTTAACACTTTGTATAGCTCGCAGTGCATCCGTATTATGCACATAAGTGACATATGCCGACGCCGAAGGACCCTTTAATTGTATTTGCAAATTCACCAATTCAAATATATAATACCAAATTTCAATTACAAAGTACACCTTATTCTCTTTTTGCTCAATATTTACGTAACGTTCCTTAAAAAGTTGAAATATTTCACTTTTTCACAAATTGTTTTGTTTTAAGATAAAAAAAAACAAAAACTTTTTATGAATTTCTCATTTTACAGTGCACTGGATTCTGTACGTGCATACATACATATTTCTGTAATTATTTTCTCTTTTTTTCATATCATATTTTATTTTATTATATTATATTATCTTTTTTTCATATCATATTTTAATTTAATTAATATATTTAATTGCAAAATGTGTAAGCAAAACGAAAGCTTTTTAATGTTGTTTTTTTTTATTCTTTTAAGTTGATTTTTTGGGCCGAAACCAATGTACCATTTTTCCAATTAGCCAAGTATTTTTTACGTTTTTTCTTTTTTGGGAACGTACCTATTTATCATGAAAAAATAGAATTGGGTGTGTGCAGAAAGCGCTTACCTGCACTCCAGCGTAGGTTGTACTAGGATTTATAACAACTTTATGAATTTTTCCATATTTCCCAAAGTACTCGTGCTTCTTTAATATCTGTAATATATGACATTCATTAAAAAAAATGAATACCATGATTGGTATTTTACTTACGTCTGCGTCTGCAAGTCGGGGCGGCAAGCCAACAACAAATACTAAATTTTTTTGAACGACACGAACGTTCGCTAGATGTTTCCGATTTTCAGTTATCTTTTGCTTTCGTTGTTGGTCCCTCTGTCTTTTCTGGGACTTGAAAGCGATCATCTAAAATGATTTGAAAAATTCTTGCATGTAGACGTATTTCTACAGATCAAAATAATTTTCTTAAAAGTGTTAATTAGTTTTTTAAGTTTACTGAGAATAAGCCAATAGTAGAGCAAGAGTAGACATTAAAATCCCTATACTGCAAGTTGTAATCTTGTTTCCGAAATTCAAAATAATATACTGACACAACGATAGGTCATTAATTTCTGAAATAATCAAATTCACTTTATCTAAATTTAACATACAATTTTTAAATGCACCCCTTCACACAGCAATTCTAACGGCCAGGTTGAGAGATTTAACAACACATTAGCGGAAATAAGGCATTGCAAGAAACTCAGTAAACAAATTAGTGAAACTTTCGACCTCATCCTGCTTTATATAACTAGTAAGACGATTGATTTTTTAAAATTTGAGAACGAAAATGAAATCGGTCCTTGCCGTTTGTATGTGTTATTAGGTTTTAATTTATTTATATATTCAATTTAGAATTTTTAATTTTCTTGTGCCATGCAAGATCTATACATGTATATCGACAGCGACATTTTTTATTCCGACCCAATTTTAAAATGAAATATGCGTATGAATATGTTGGACAAATGCTGTTAAAACAAGTGAGAAGGCTCTAGTCAGGACCGCCCGGCTAGGAATTACCAAGAACCCTGCGATTTGTCTGTATACTTATGCAAACTTACACTACACTTACAATTACATAGCCTTGTGTGTAATCAACGCCGCACGAACTTTACTCGGTAGCTGCGCTTGGCCCCCACCATACAATTAATTCTTGATTTATTTCTAAACTAAGAATATAATCGTTAAGAAATTTTCAGGACTTAATGAGAGCATTGAAATGTATGTAAAAACCAATTGGGGGAAGGTATCAAAAATCCGAAGTATTCAAAATCTGCATCTGCTTTAGACGATCATAACGCCTCTAGCTCTTATAGTTTCCGAAATATGGAAACCCAAAAGTTGAAATCGATTTTAATCGATATTAATGAAATGGGGCAAGATATCGAGAAAAAAAATTATAAACCTTCTCCGCATATTGATTAGGAGAATCTAAAGTCGATAAGTTTAGGGGTCTAGCATATGTAGAATCCGATATCGCTGCGTTTATACAGACGGACGCAGAGCAGCGGCTTCGCTATAGCGTAAGCAAGAATGGTAAAATTGTTTAAGACCCACTGAACCATCCAAATGGATTGTCTAATCAACAGGAATTTAATTAATTAAACGAATTAATCAGTTTTCCTTTAATTTATACTTTATGTGGTTGGAGATGCCTCCTTCAGCATTTTACATACATTTACACAAAATCACTAAACCCTTTCTTATCCATCTTAAATCATATAATTAAATAAATATGTATAATTATAATCATGAAAATCTTTACATTCCGCATACAAATAAAATATAAATAGTAAATATTATTACACTAAAATACTTACTTCTTCTTGTGTAAGAGGTTTAAAATCAGCTGGATTTTCTGGATATTCTTTTCGACATGCTGGGCACAGTTTGTTTTCGTCTGTACGAATTCTGTGCCAGCAGAATCTACAAATCTGAAAAATTAAACATATTTTCAAACGTGATTATTTGAAAATAATTACGACTTACTTGGTATCCGCAAGTACATGGAAAAAAAGTCAGATCATCCACTTCTAGGGGTTCCATACACAAAGGACACTCCACAGTGTCATCATGACTATTTGCCAGGCCGTTCATTATTTTGTTGCAAATTGGTTTTGCACTTTTAACTTGTGTCCTCTTATAAAGGCTAAAGTGCATTGAATATAAAGTAAAGAAAATAAGAAATTAATTCACAAAGCTCCGTTTAGCAACTGGATTATAAAAATACATAAATCAAGCAAGAAATCGTTCGTCAATATCTTTGAATGCATGTTTTAGCAATGGAACTTTACGGGCAGACAAAAATTACCCGGATAACTACTTTTACCAAGCGAATTTAAAATACGTTCCCTTGAATATTTTATTATATTTTATAACTCCGTCAAAAACGTATTGCTTTATGTTGAAGTTTAGTGAACATTGAAAAACTACAATATATTTAATATTATAAAAGTGATATACGGTTTATCTAGTTACCGGTGAACTGCTCAAGCCCACTGAGAATTAAATATTTATCGAACGGTTAAAAAATAATTGGCTGGATTGGATAAAAGCAGATGGATTTATAGTTTGTATATATAAATATTTACATTTATTTGTGTTATTCGAAACGTAAATTGTACTAAAACGTTCCTTTTTTTTTAAATATTATTGCTTCCGAGCCATGAAATTGAAATATGAAATAATAAATTGATATTTAATAAGAATGTTTTCCACAGATTCAGAACAAAAATCTATTCGTAATCAAAGATAACGGATTTTACCATCATGTGACACCTTGGTTTTAGTGAATGTAATCCAATATGCACCTATTGTTAAATGTTATTAAAATTGTAATAGAGTATTCAACAGTCGATTTCAAGGTTTTTCGCTTGATCAAAATTGCACATAGTAAAATGAACTGTGAAGCACAGCAAAAAAAAAAAGAACGTCATATTTAAGTTACTGTTTACAATTGCTTTTGCATGCAACTATTTGAGTATATTAAAATAAAAATATACATTTTTAATATGAAGTGCAAAATTACATTTTAAATCGCTTTGTTAGAATTTCAAATTTATTTATTGAAATTGTAATCAACAGTGTAATCTGTAAATATTTCAATGCGGAAGCATAAAATCGGTGTTCAAAATTGTGTTACAGCAGTGTGCGTTTGGTGTGAAGAACTGTTGTTAGCATTGTAAAAATAAAATTTTTTGTTGCGTTCAACATGTACATAATTGTTATTATGAATTGATGTATGTATACAATTTGACGTATATACGTGTGTAATGAAAACGAAAAATGGGAAAAAAATAAAACACCACACACAAATTGCATGCGTATATTCATATACGTAATATATGGAAAAACAATACTTAAATTTACCTTTGCAACTACAATAAATAATGTCTGAATGCTCAGATAGACACGATGGAATACATAGGTACATAATACATACATATGCATATTTTTATATATATATATATATATATATATATACATATGCATAATTATATATACATATATATATATCGATATATATATATATTATTTATATGTATATATATAACTATATATGCACACATACATATGTTTTTATGAATCAAAAGAGAAAAATTTAATAAGTTTAGTACATACATAAATATTTAAGTATTTAGTACACGTATATAGGTATGTGTATGTTGCAGTTTTAGCATATAAAACTAAAAAATTAGTAGTTCATATACTTATGTTAAATATGCAGCTACGAATTCCTTGTAGGCAAAAACTTTAAATCCACTACAGTTTTTGGAAAATGTCAGTACCAAGATTGCGAATTACTATTATTGCGAACGAATCGAAGAACGAAGCAGACAGACTGATAATCGAAGAAAAGGAAATGGGGTAAATATATAAAAAAAAATATCGAAATCGATACATCGATATTTATACTATTATTGTTTCTAAAAACATTTCTGAGAATTACACATATGGTATTCCCTCTAATATTACTGTCGACTCCCGATAAATCAAAATTGCATGAGAACAAAATTTTAACGAATTATTTGGGGTTTCCAATTATCGGGGTTTCAATTTAATTAATTAATTTCAAAGAATTCAAACATTTTCATTTTAAATTTGCAAAGAGTGGATTGACCGAAAAGTAAGAATAATTATTTAAAATCGGAATGGGAGTGTAACCGTTGAGGAGGATCGAATATATATATATATATTTATATAATAATTACGTGAACTGAGACCAGCTAATCTCGAACCACCATCGACCAATCGGGTAGGCAAAAGCAACGAATGGTATGATAGGTCAAGAGGGCGCGTCTTAGTTTAACCCGCGTCAAGCATATCATAATAGTGGGCAAAACGGCCATTTTGCTCTAAGCCCCGATCGGTTTTTTGTAGACAATTTCAGGTCACGCAGTATCGGAAACAATCGACACCGGGGCCATTTGGAGTTTTATAACTGAGCCTCGGAAGGCGAAGTGCAGGAGGCTCAAACACGAATATATCTGACAGATGGTCGCTTGGTTCGTTGACGTTACTGGTCGATATTGATTTCATCAATCATGTCTTCAATCCTAGAACAGAATCTTCCCTATATTCGGCGAAGTAGCATGCGTCAAAGAGCCCTTTTCCAGCGTCCCGCGCCCGAGTGCGAAAGAACTTTAAACCCAAACTAAAGAAATTGTTTTAAACCACAAGTTACAAAGTGTCTCGCTTGTCGCTGACCATATGATATAGATGCGAGATGACAAACCGGTGAAACAACAGTATTATTCGAAGATCCCGACCATGCAACGAGTCATTGACGAGCAGGTGGAGCAGCTCCTAAGGACCGGGGCCAATGAGACATCTCGCAGTCCGCATAGCGAACCCATTGTCCTCGTGAAGAAGGAAGCTGGCGGATGGCGGATGTGAATGGACTATCGGCTGTCCAACGGTGCCCGGAAGAGAATTATTGCAATGAAGAGGAATGCTTTTTGGACTCCATTCGGACTACGCAACCTACCTGAGGGCATTGTACCTTAGATAGACGATATTTGGACGATATAGTTTTGGTAGACGGACAGATGCCAGCAATTACAGGCTTGGAGCAGTGTTGACTTAGACAGTCAATGGCGAGGAACGCGTCATTGCTTACGCAAGTCAGAAGTTGTTGAAAGCTGAGATGAACTATTCGGCAACGGAGAAAGAGCTTGGCGATAGTCTGGGCTAAAATTCGATGCTCTACCGACACGTGGGGCATCCCGTGAAAACTATATGTTCCTAGTCACAACCACGAGAGGATCCTGCAGACGTGCCATGACAAGCCTACAGTGGGTTATCAGGGAGTAAGAATGACTATTTTTCGGCTTTCGGCCATGATTAAAGATTATGCAAAGTCTGCGCGACATGTAAAAAAACAGCAAACAAGTTAAGCCTCTTGGTCGGTTGTTATCGAGGTATGTGGCAGGATCCCTGGCGGTGCTCTGTGCAGATTCTCTGGGTTCTCTACCCCGCTCTAAATATGCGAAGTAGGTGGAATTAATCCCCTTTAGAAGAGCAACGGCAACTCATCTACACTAAGCTTTCAGATAGAGGATACTGAATAGGCTTGCAGTGCCACAGAAGTAAGTGTGTGATAATGGAGTGCAAATCCCTAGCCGGACTATTAAAGTCAAAGCCTAGTTGTAGAGATTCAGGTTCCGTCCGGCCCCCAAGAGAACCCGATAGAGCAAACCAACAGGACGGTAAAAACAATTGTGGCGCAGATCATCGAAGGCCATCGAAGTTAATGAGATGAACTCTTGCCCGAGATATCGCTTGCTATCAACTCCAGCATTGCCGATTCCACCGGATAATACCAGCATTCCTGATACACGGTACAGAGCCTTGCCTGCCTGCCGCTCTAGGAGAAGGCAAACCGTCTTAAAGAAATCTTCGATATCGTGCACACCCGAGTGTAGTTTGCTAACTAATTCGTAGCCAGATTGCGGACGCGTCCCGACCAGTAATTATAACCTTGAAGATCGTAGTTAGAGGATTTTGGTCTTGTAACCATCACATCGACCACAAGTGGGAGGCCAATTACCGAGGCCACGGAATAAGTCGGCCATCAGATCTAATTTAAGGGCAATGGGCAGCCAAATTTAAATTTGCCCATTGTAGGAGAGTGGGTACGTTATGGCCGATTAGACCGGGCCTATCAAACGTTGATTTTTGTGTGTGTATGTAGGTTCGTATGTTATACTGTTTGCAATTTTATACCTTCTAAGGGCAGGATTAAGGGTACCCTCCGCGGCCGCGAATAAAATTTGTTTGTTTTGTAATTGCGCTGTATAGAATGACCTCGGGAGTACCTGGAAGCGTTTTTTTTCTTATTTTGTTTATACATATTTGGGATCACATCTAGATTATCTATATGCCGGTATGTTACTCACGCTTGTTAAGGGAGTGTATTTTGTTACCGGGCACCAGGGTATTGGTGACAATCATGACAACCATAAAGCTTAGACCAGGATAGATATAAATACTCGATACTCGGCTGTCTTTTGTTTTTCTTTCAGTTTGGGTGTCGACTCCGTTGTGTTAGAGGGACCCATGGTATAGGTATTAAGTAACCATGCGTGGCATCCCACCGATAGATATGCAGGAAAAGTGCAGATTAAAGAAATACTAACTGGAAACCGTAGCACAGCTGGCGATTTTTTTTTTTTTTTGTTGATCGAAATAGATGGAGATGGTAGATGCAGTAGATTGAAGTGATGGCTGATTCCGGCCTTACATTGAGCGACTGTTGTAATTATTTTTTTTAGTATTGTGTTTTGTTATATGTTGATTATGAAGCAAAATATTTTTTTTAGTCAAGAAGATTTTTGAGGAGAGAGAAAGATGGAGCACAGGCAACGAGAAGCGTAGTATTGACGGGAACGCTAGTAAGGCCATACCAATGACTAGCACCAGCCAACCCTAGGCGAGTGGAATCTGACAATTATAGACCATAACTTTCCGCCGGAGGACTGAAATGTTCTGGCAGAGCGTCGAGCCGTTACAGATTCGAAAATAGCGTCAACTATAAATGTTGCTCTATTTCAGCCCTACAAAACATATAGACAGTCAATGAAATCAGGTATAGCGCAGACATGCAGAAATGAGATCCGGTTCCGGATCCCACCGACTGCGCAGTCGAAGTCATTTTACGGGCAAGGTAGCAAGGAACAGCATTGGTCCAATTATATTCTAGCTCACCGCCGAAGCCAGAGAGGTCAAGTGGACTGAGTGGAGGTAAAGCGTGGAATTAACGTAATATAGGGAAGATGCAGAGGCGACGAGAAAACAAAAGGAGCGGAGACTGTGGCAGGCCAAAACTGGAAACTCCAACGTCCGCCTTGGGCCAATATAGATAATCGGGAAGTGTCCTTCGACGGGTCGAATTACCGGGTATCCGTAGAAGATATCAGTTTTAGAGAGGCGGAGAACATCATCGAGGGTAGCAACATTGCTGGTTTCTTAGACATTGGCGCTTCAGTAAGCCTCTTGAGTTTCTAGTCGAGTTTGGAGTAACGATATAGCGTTGAGTCCAGCGTTTAAATGGCTTCTGGCAAGGATTGATCCGTTATCGGCAAAGTACGGGCAATGATCGCGAAGCACAGAGAACAGGACATGACGTTCTACATCTGCCCGCATCTCGAACAGCAAGCATTCCCGGGTATCACAATCTGTTGTGTCTGCGGATAATCTCTTGAACTGGGAACTGGGAAAGGAAGAAAAGAGTCAGTTGTACGCAGTATAGGAATGGTTTTTTTATTTTCAAAAAATGGGACTGGCGAAGACAACTTTGGAACCGCATAGGATAGAGCTGGTCGAAGAAAACATATTTGAATTACATTTTTTTTTTTAATTTTTCTATTATTATTATTTCAATATATAAATGTTTCATATATAAATACTATATTCTTCACAATATGCAAAACAAACCATATTGTATTTTGTTCAATGCAACCATAAAGTTAAGACGTTAAGATAACACACACATAAACCAATAAAAACAAAGAATATTCGATGTTTTTTTTTAACAACATTGATTTTTTATTTCAAATATACATATTTTTTATGTCTATAGGAATTTCAACATCGTTTCTAATCATTAATTAACTGATCACCTTGAAGTAATTGTCATCGCAACGGGTAAAACATTTTGCAAACTGCTTGGTGATGAGGTAGGAAGAATGGACACATAAGTACTATCGCTTTTTACAATTTTTTCTTCCGCAGTGTCATTAAAATACCAATTTTTTTTATTGGCCAGAAACAGTAGCATAAGAATAGGAAGATGTAATAATGAAAATCGAAACAACTTACGGGAGCTTCCACTGTCAGATTTGTAGTTAAATTTATATGCTGAAAAATAATTGTAGAATTATAGTTATTTGTTAACAAATTCATAGCGCCTTATTTATAATAATGTATTTGTGCTGACTAGCGGTTTAGTGTTCAAGGCCTAGCATAAACTATATTAGTAAGGAAGACTTGATTTTATACACCACTTCCATTATGACCAACATAATTGATAATGCAATTGGGCTAATAATCATACAAAAACCACACAAATTACATAAATCGAAATTTTGCAACAACTGCTTAAGCAAAGTTTCACGATGGGCAGGTCCCATAGCCATGTGGATTTGCTTTTATATCTACCATGCTTGTGCTGACGTTTAACTGTTGTTCACGTTGTTTAGCTGTGAAGACTTATTCACAATATAATGCTCAGCTGAAGCTTTTCGTCCTTCACATCCATAGTATCATTACTGTTCTTCACTACGCGACCGCACACAGCTCCACACAGATCAGCATGTATTAGCAAGCTGTTTTAATTTGCACGATCCAAGAACTTTAATTCTGGTCGTCTAATTTGCGCCAAAACAATGCACATATTGTCGGGCCAATGCATTAATATGCAAGTTAACGACAAATAAATCAAAAATAGCAACGATCAAATAAATCAATGCAAATAACACAGTTCGTTCTACGCAAAACTAAAATATTGTGCAACATTCAAATGAAAACTTAAATCTCTTTGGTCAACAACATGATAGTTCCACGAATAACTTTGATGGGCTGGCAGACCCATTTAATAAAATTCGCCAAATTACGCATTACTCTGGCAGGCAACATTTTAGCTACCTGCGCCACCAAAAACAACCGAGCTGCGCCGCCGATTAAGGACAGACGACGAACAAGGAATGTAAATATAATAATATTATTGTATTATATCAAAGAGCCAAGTCCTTGTTCATTAGATCACAGTTTAATACCAGTTGTTGAATAACCCAAACCATTTAGACTATGCGTTTGCCACCAATCCGTCAGTCAGTACAGTTGTCTATGTTTATTATTAAGATGAGTGCCGTATTTTTTCTGAATCGTTGCACTTACCTAGATAACATAAGTATGCATTTAAAGGCAAGGTTTCCAAGGCAAACCAATAATTAGTAACATCAGCAAATGGTGCAATTAATGAGAGTCCGACAATCGCGAATGAATAACGTAATGCAGTCCGGCGACAAAGCTCTGGGTTGGTAACAGCCATCATACGATAACCAGCTCGTGAATAATCAGGTCGAAGGTTCCATGAAAGAGCATTGAAGTGCGGGAACTGCCAGGCGTACAAAATTCCAGCTAGAATCATTGCGCCCATATCCAGACTTCCAGTGCAACCCGCCCACCCCATTAGTGGGGGTATTGCTCCAACAACTGATCCTACCCAGGTATTGGCAATACTAATGCGTTTCATTGGTGTATAAATAGAAGTGTACAGAAATAAGTTTCCAGCACCTAATGCTGCAGTTAATCCGTTGACTCCAAAATACAACATACATAAGCCTGTTGTCGCGGATACAAAAGCAAAGGTGACTGCTTTAAGTGGAGTTGTTTGACCAGTAACCAACGCACGGTTTTTTGTTCTAGACATTTGTGAATCAAAAGGAACTTCATGGTACTGGTTGATAGCGTTCGCCGCTGCCGAAACCAAACCAGTTCCTAATGTGCACATCGCAAATGTGGTTAAGTCAAATGCAGCAGGTGCCAAAGCATAGCCTCCCATTGTTGTTATGACAACTAATGCTGTTGGGAAAATTTATTAATTTGTTTCAAGAATATTTTTGTTAAACTTACATGTTAGACGAAATTTTGAAAGTTTTTTATATTCACTAATCGGGCTCCCCATACAAGAGAATGGGCTCGGCATCCATGGATGAAACTCTACTGATTTTTTATGAGTTCGTGCCTCTTCCTGTGGATTGAGTACCCGCAAGTGACTTGCCTCTGCACATGGCGGCACCGTTTTTTCTGCGTGTAATTTAGAATTTGAAGATCTTGCGATTGTAGAAAACTAATAATAAGCGTATTACTCATTAAATGTCTGTAAATTGCATAACACTTTTTAATCTTACCCGAATCAGATTATTTTCTACAGATAATATCTGCGTTGATAAGCACTCTAGAGTACTTAGTTTATATAATGTACGAAACATATTGTACTTATATTGATATATCCAAAAGGTTTGTTTACTATTTATATCATCTTTGAAAGGCCTATCATTAACTGGTCACATTAAGACAAATATACCGGTTCGTAATTCTTAGATATGTATGTAACTTCTGCAATTATTGTTCATTGCATTAAATAATGCCCGGCTGCACTATTTATACAATATAATAATTTGAAAGTATTTTTTACATCAGGACATACAGTAGTAGTACTAACATGTGTGTTGCATAAATAGTTTTTATTAGTGTTAGGGATGGAAGTTGTTGAAGTATCTATGAGAATATTTTCGATTTTCCTTTTGATAATCGATAAGTAGAACATTTTTGTGCAGGCATAAGTAAGGCATTTAAAAAAAATATAAGCATAATTATTTCTTATACATATTTCATATTAAAGTAGGGTTGGTATAAAATATAATAATATTCAAATAAATACTTTATATGTAATAATATATCATTTTTATGTTTTACATTATTTAAAAATAATAACCCGATAAATCCAAAATAAATTATTAAAATTGGATTAAATGATTAAAATTCTACCGACAATATTTCAGTAAAAAAACATAAAAATGAAGTTGTAAATTAATATATTGTAGCGGTCGGTATTTATAGATCATGTTCGGCGCAAGAAAACTAATAATTTGTTTTCAGCAACCAAAGTCAATATTGTGCGTAATAACACAATACGTACATACATAAGTATATACATGTACATATATACACACATATATAGAAATGCCCTGACGGCATCAGAGCCACGACTCACAGCACGGGTATTGTGCAGTCCTGGCTTATCTGGAACCTCCCTCATGTAATAAATCAACCTGTCACCAGACATTAACGTAATTGAGAATTTAGTAATTTTAAAGATTCAGTGAAGTGCACGAATTAAAAGTCACTAATTGTTATTAGAATTAAGTACTTTTTATAACAATAAAAACAATGCAGCTCTCTTATAATTATTAAAAGACTGCTGACTAAAAAATTTCAATTACATTATTTTTATAACTTTAATAGTTTAGCAACTGTGGGCCTTTTTCGTTTTAAATTACATCTGTACGAAATAAGCTGTGAGCTACTGTATGTTTATGTCGATATCACTTAACTTTCATCTAAAGATAATATTAAATAAATAAACTAAAGGTAACAAACATTTAGTAAGTAATATATTTTATAAGATTGTAATCTCGCATTGATTGACATTTTTGTTCATAATTTAAAAGCGAAGCTTCGAATTTGTTGAACTCGGCGATCAGTGAATTGTTATTCTGTTTTATTTGGACCAGAAACGTATCGATAGCCGACTTTGGATTTACCGCTAGAATAAGTTAAGAATTAAACATAAAATTATACAAACAATTCAAATATACATAGTTTATGCATTCAAAAAAGTTAGTTATTTACTTTGTGCCTGTATTTTCGGCTCTTTAGACGGTTGTGTTGTTAAGGGAACACGTCGTATTTTATTTCCATTTTCGACAAATTGAGCAATAACACTCCGAAATTTTTCAGGTATTAAAAATAGACGATCGACATTTCCTTTTTTATAACATAGGTATGCCGACTTCATTTGGAACCATTTTCGACGCACTTGAGTTGGTGATTTGTTTGGAAATCCATGCCTTTTCATTTTGTTAGCAATTTGAGAAAAGGTATTGTGCGTCGTAGTGGTGTGTTCAGATCCTTGGGCTAGTTTTACTTCTTTAATTAAATTAAGCATGCATTCAATTTCGGCAGTTAGCCAAAAATTTCTTTTTAATTTTCCAGATTTCATCATTTGAACAAATGTTTATTGCTAAACGAATTGTCGAAATGTTACAGCGATAGTCTGTATATTATACTTATACTTCAAGTTAGAGGTGGTAAGATATCGATACCTCAATCGATATTATAGATTATTTTAAATGTTGATAAATATCAAATGTTTTGATCGATACATCGATAAATTGATGGCAGCACGATACCACAGGTATTTTCGTATCGATGTTTGTTATAAATATTTAAAAGGTACGAATTCTTGTAATAAGAGGGACAAGTGTGTGCAGCGACTTGTGACCATGAACTTGATTGCATGTTACACTAAATCTCTAACATACTTTACGCCAATTTGTAACACTTTCATATGTACATATGCAAAAGAAAGAAGTGCTTTGCACCCACTCACACACGTTCCATGTAACAGAACATATGTATATTTGTATGTTTATACATATAATAATGCACTTTCGTGCATTCCGCTAACGCGACAAGAACCGTAGGTCAAGTACGTAAAATATGCATTCATGGGTTAATATAACAAAATCAAAGGCAGAGCAGCTAAAATTGGTTGCAAATGAAAATTTGGGTAACATTATAGCTAATGGATATATTTATATTATTATATGATATGATTAAATTTATGGCACACTCTTAAGTGCAGCGCCCTAGCTGCAACAGTCAGTGGCGGTAACCGAAGAATGGAGTTACGCCTGTCGCCTCGTGCACGGAGTTTGCAATGGCCAATTTGATCTGTGGCAGATGTGCATCCCAGTCCCGGTGGTCGTCCTCTAAGTAGGTATAAGACGTGTTGAGCGCTGTACGGTTCACTCGCTCAGCCGCGTTGCTCTGCGGGAAGTAAATTGCCGTCTTCATGTGATTGTCTCCAAACGCGATGATCATCTCTTGCCCGATCCACACTTGCATCCGGTGACCGAGGCATTGATGGTAACGAGATGACAGACTGCTTAGCGATGGAAGGCGTCGAGTTATGGCGCACAAACTCAGCAAATATAAAAATCCCCATAATATGCAAAATTAACGGGTTACACCCACTCAAAATACATCCCCATATTTGGTGGTACCACAGTAGTTTAGAAAGAAACTAACTATCTAAGACATATAACAAATCTGAGGAAGTATGATAGGTTTGAACAGGAAACAACAAATATGGAGGACATGTTTCCGCAATCACATATGAGAATACTATTGGTGCAGACACCCGACACTCACTCGACAGATAGAAACTGTTTAGAAATAGTATTCTGACACTGGATCTAGAAAATCGAATGGTAGCAATCACGTTGGCCAATAGAAATGTAGTAAATCCTATAAAAATTGACGTCGGTGATTTAAAAATAATGCTGGGTAAGAATTTTACAGGTATTTTTGTGATCTAATTAAGAAATGCTGGCGCTAAAGTTTTAGTAAGTTATGACGTAATCCAATATTTCTGAAATTTGCACACGCCGGCATAATTTGACAAATTCCAGAAAACATCCTGGCTGAATGCGATAATAAAATTGGCACCAAGTACGTAAATTCCAACTAGAGCCAGCAAGTTAAGCGTACCATATCACATCGAGAAGTTGAGGTCAAAATGAAACAAGAGTGGTGACGTCAACTTTGTATCTGGCGCAGTCGATGCACCTGAATATATGTTTACTTACATTGCAAGTATTTGTCAATTTTTCCAACACCAACACAAATGACATTTCATCTTTAATAAATAAATAAATCATATTAAGATATTTGTGAAATAGACATTTCAACAAACAAATATTATCAATAACAACTGCAAAAACCATTCTGTCATGACTAATATTCTGGACACAAAATAAAACCAAATACACATGTTTTTTACTAAACTAAACTAAACTTTTAGTTTTTAGGAAAAATTTGTTATATTTATACTTATATTTTAGATATTACAAATTTTTGACGAAGCAGACGATGAATCAGATTGATCAAAATCAATTTTTGCGTAAGAACTGTTGTTTTCAAGGCAAATTGCCACTGGCGGAGATTCACATGAAACTTTCTTAATACATTTTGTTGCCATATGTTCGCTGCATTGTGGAAGGTCTAGACTTGCATAATATAGTTCATACTCTCGCAAGTCTGAAGCCAATGCCGTCTCATCCTTATTTATAAGATAATCTGATAATGCATTCTCGTTCAAAACACTTGTTTCTTTTTTGAATAAGTTACATTTTGTGCTCGGTTTTATTATTGACTCATTTTTATCCACTTTACTTGCACCCTCTAGAAGAAATTGTCGACCACATTGTGGCTTATAAGTTGGCCTTTGATTTTGTTTCTTTGAAATGAGGGAACTATCACTTTTGATTTGAAGAATTTGGTAGCCAACTTCTTTAGTATCAGCCGCATTTGATTTATTTATGTGTTTTGTATAGTCTTCGTTACTAATTGAATGTATCAATTTTCTTCCAACTGTGGCAGCGTTGCTTATATCTAAGGCAAAATTTAATATTGTATTTTCCATTTTATTTTTTTCCAATTTGTTGTACACTTCATTTTCATTTTCGAGGTGAGATTTCTTAATGTTTTCAGTATTATTTACATTTATGTTTGTAGTATTTTTAAAGTCTGACGGATCTGCATTAGGCTTTGACACTACAAAGGAAAGGCTACTGTCATTTTTAGGTGCATCCTGTACTGTTCGTAACTGTATGTCGGATGGATTAGGAAGCCTCAGTTCTGCCATTCGGTCTTCAAGGCTTAATTGTTTAAAATTAGCTTGCAACTTGCCAACTGGTTTCATTTCTAAATATCCACTATCCGAGCTTTGTGTACATATTGGTTTTTTGCAGATATTAAGCAATTCATCATGCTTGGGATCAGCGCTCTTCATATTGCCATTTGAACTCGGATTAGCGATGGTAATATTTTTTTGAGTTTGTGTTTCACTTTGCGGATTTTTAGTTACTTGACAAAATTTTTGTTGTTCTGAAATAGTGGGTGCTGTAGTGACGTTGGAAAAATCGATTTCCATTAAATCACTCATGCGAACAGGATTTATATAATTTCTTAAATTTAAAAGTGGAGCGCTTGTAGATTTCATTTCTCTAGGAGTATTCAATCCAATAATTTCACTGCATGTTTGAACATCTACATTGCAAATACTTCCTTTATGATTATGTCCCTTTTTCAATTTGGAAAACAGGACACCACGTTGAATATCGCAACGGGGAATTTTTGACTTTGATCCAACTGAATATGCTCGTACCCTCGGCGAACTATTATCTACCTCATTTATATTACCAATAAGTTTGCTGAGCTTGATGTGTTCGACTTTACTCCCAATTGAATAAGCTCGACTTGGACGTTCACACCTAGAATGATAATAAATATTTGTATTATGTAACCATTGTTTAACAACAAGTAAGAACGTCGCAGTCGGGTCTAACTGGCAGCGTAATACTTGTTTAGAGCGAATATTTATTATAAATAATAATAAGAGTCTATGAGATTAAATTAAAGTTATCTAAACTATAGAATAAAATTGAGGTGGTCAAAATTAAGAAGAAAAATAACCAGAAACATAAAACAATATAATGAATTATGTAATCATTACATGTTACAATAAATTCGGCACAGGTAATCTCTTACCGGTTATCAGCGTCAGCGTCTTTTCCCAGCTTTTCAGATGAGTGTTCAGGAAAATCGATCCTTAAATTTCCATCGGCTACATTCAGTAAAGTGTTTGATCCTGTGCAATGATTTAATTGATTTGCATTTAAGTTGTCATATGTTGATTTAATTGGAGACATAGAAATATAGTTTTCAAAGTTTTCTAAGAATGGAATAAAGTCAATTAAAAACTTTTCTAGAAATATTACCTCGAACTGGGTCAGTACCATTTAATCGTGAACCTTTGCTGTTATCAGAGACATCATCATCAATATTTTCTTCAGGTATCATTCCTTTAGAGGACCTTGAGCTGGAAGTATCATAAAATATTTTTGTCAAATTTTAGTGAATTGGACACATGATTAACACGATTTATATGTTTGTTCTCTTTACTTTTAATTCAATTGTTTAATTCAATGTGGATTTAAACCAATAAAAGAAACCAGCAAGAAAACGCAGTTAAAATTAAAAGCAAACATCCTACAGCAGTTTATAAAATTATATTCTCCACGTCATTAATTGAAGGTGCTTTTTATACAATAATATTACAACTCCAACAAAATATGATTATATTACAACGTGATTAGCCGCAATGTGAAAATTAACAAGCGCGCACAATAAAAGATACTTAGGAGTATCACCGGAAAATCATCGGAATTTAAAAAAAAATTAAACAATCCAGTCGGAAGAAGTAAAATAGCTATAGAATAGCTTGGAAGACGCTGCAGTGATGAGAGAGTCTAAAGCATGTTCTTATATTTAGATAAGCGGACCCATCGATGTAAAATTGCAGTGCTCCGACTTGCCCTAGAACTCAAAAGAGCCTCTGAATGCTCTATGGGCATACAATAGTCCGTTTCGGAACATGGCTGTCTTATCTTAGAAAGTTTGAATGTCCTTCTTGATTTCTTTCCTGTACCTTTAATCTCTGAGTCGAATTGCTTCCAATGTGACCAGCTCTTTGCTAAATGGCCCCAGAGGTTGTAGGTTGTGCTACCTAGGGCATAATTTCCTTTTCATTATACCCTAAACCCTTGACATACACCCAAATGCAGGACACTTTTCTTAGATCCTCCACTTAGAAAATTAATTCTTGAGTAACCTCTCAACCTGGAGTATCCAACACACATTACAAGAGCCAATTACAATATATATATGTAGAAATACGCAAATGTATGTAAATATTAATATGCAACAAACCCTACACTTAACAGAAACTAGCGCTATGCGCATGGAACTCCATCTAACCATCAGTATATATTTATTTTGATGGAAATTTATGTGAAAAAATTTTTAAAAAAAAATTACAATACTAATTATTAACCAAACAGAAAATTAAACAAGTAAGAACGTTGCTTTCGGGTGTAACCGACAGCGCAATACTCGTTCACAGTGTAATAAAACATGCAGCCAGGCATTATTTGTGCAATGCAGAATAAATCTCTTATTAATTATGACAAATACAATCCATTAAAAAGATAAATTCGCAATTCTTAATTTTGAAAATAACATTTTTTCTCGGATATCAGGGGAGGGAAAACTTTTTTTTCTACAAATTTTATTTTGAACAATTGAGATTGCTCTAGTCGGGACCGCCCGACTAGGAGATACCCTGAACCCAGCATTTAACACATACACACACACTCTCGGTACTTCATGAGTATTGAGGTGGTTATAAA
>SCDS01000012.1:0-113168 GCA_004149465.1 Drosophila nigromelanica
TCTGTGTGTGCGGCCAACATATTGCAACGACATAAATGCATAATTAATTTGGATTTCTGAACATCAACTTCTGGGCGTATTCTGGGCATCCCCTTCTCCACTGTTCGCGACTCAACTTCAATTTAACTCGCACATTGAACTATTTGGCCTGGTCATTCCTTAGTTATTTACAGGTTTCTTGTTAATTAGCCCTCGTCATATATTATTTATTTTACAAACAACGAAAGGTGAATTTTAAATTTTTAAAATGCTTAAAAAAAAGAATTTAATTTTGCTGACTTTTTTCAAATTATATTATATTGTATTTATAATAAATTAAAATAAACAACTACTGCAATAAGGGTAATAGTGTATGTAGACGTAAGGAATAGAATAACTTATCTGAATTTTATTTACTTAGTTTCAGTTTTTTCAACAATAAAATTTTCCTTGAACATCTTTGTATATATACCTAAAAAATTATTTCGTGCTATCCCCAAGGGGTTGGGGATCCATACTAATTTGAATGTTAGATAGTTTTCACTGAGGATGTATCTAATGTTTGTTTCATATAGAGAGGAGCTATTATGGCTGAGAGTGAGTCCGCGCAGATGGTGAATTAGCCTCTTTTTTTAAGAAAAATTTAGAGAGCTTTAATAATTGATATTGTATTCATTATTCCATGCAAGCTTAACTAAGCAAGATTGTTATGTAGTGATAGAGAATAGACTTTGTAAATGGGGCCTGGCTCGGGCATTTTAAATAAATTCAAATTACTTATTTAAGCAGTGCACTAAAAAAATGCACATAAATCACAGACGATCATGCCCCGACACCGCTGTCGCTATGTTAACCAGCTAAAAATGAAATACTTCATGTGCGCACACTGAGCTCATTAGTATCTATAATTTATGTCAAACTTCTTTATGTGAAGTTCCGTCGGACCGCAGACATCTTGCAAGCAGCAACTAGAAGAGCGACTGCCAACAGCCGCCCCACAAATAAAATCGACCCCATGTCGCCCCAAGCTCAGTCCCAGTCCCAGTCCCAGTCCCGCTGCCATTCACCGACGCGTCGCAGTCGACTTAAATCATAAAATCATGAACATACTCTATGAACTAACACATATATTTCGATGCTGGCAGACTGCGTTGCAAATAAATTTCACTTACATATAAGTTGAAATCGCGTTGTAATCGTTTCATTTAATGGGAAGCACGTGTGAAAACTGCAATTTCTCAGAGTCATCTGCACGATAGGTAAGAGGGGGTGGCCTTGGGTTGTCGGACTAAAATTATATTTCACAACGAGGCAGAGAGCAGAAGAATCGCAACAGCAGCTCATTAGTGTTGAGGCATCGAAGCGACAGTCACAAGTTAAATGTCTCCTATCCTATGGCGGCGGACTGCAAATTTAATGTGTCAGTTGTTTGGATTCCCAGCAGAGGGATCTTTCGGCTATTTATAGATTGACTGCTGTGCGATTTGTTCACCAGCCACTTTTTCAGGGATTTGCTCAAGCAACACAGATTTGCCAATGGTTTAGTTGCATTCAGCCGTTAAGTAAATCATAATCCACTAAGGGGGGAGTCAGGGACCAGAGAATTTTCCATCGGTTCTTCTGCTCTTACCATGAGCATATAATTTATGCGTCTCTTTAAAATTTCACTTGTCGGAACGGGACTGTTTTTCAATTAAGACAGCGAAATGCAAATTTATGCAAATCCTTGGCCAAAACTAAGCAACATTCCAGCAGTCTGCGACCAGGACAAACTCACAGCTCAGTGGCCAGTACAGATGCCAGAGGCAATGCCATTTTGTGACATTGTTCTGCATAATTTGCACCTTGGGCTGCAGATCGGGCTGCGAAACTACCGTTGGAGCTACATAGCCACCGTTAAATTAATAAGACGTAAAATTTTCCATTTTAATATTTATGAGTTTTCGCGCAACGTTGCGACGCTACGCGATGTTTCAACGGAATTTTGCATACTTTAACCAACGTTAGCTGTGGAAATGAAATCATGGGAATATTCGCGTCAAGCTCTATTTCGTCGCTCGGCGGTTGTCGAAGCGAGGAGTTTCTATCTTTCAGACCATTAACTACATTTCTCATAAGGCAAAGGCAATTTAATGCATTAGTTGGAAATGTAAACCGTTTTGCAAGAAATTGCTGCTATCTGAACAGATATTAATTATTCATCGATGTTTTAGAAGCCGGCCATTAAAACAATTCATAAAACACAGTAAGTATTTGATACCATCACTATTTGAGCATAACGGTTTAATTACTAAAATGAATTTGGTAAAAAGACAACAATTTCGTTCAAGAAGTAAAATAGTAAATTGTATACACAAATGCTTACCGACAGATTACTGATGACCTTCTTTAAAGATTGTACAAAATTTGGTTGGCTATGCCCACTGATTACACAGTGATCGAGAATGGTGCTCCTGGTTACTCCCGACAGCTATTCTTCTTCTTGTTAATTTTGTCAATTTTGACCAGGTAAAAGCTTAAGTGAAAACATAAATTCTTCTTCTAATAACTTCTTATGAGCTTTCCCACACAACAGCAATAGGCACTGGCCCACAAAATACATTTGGTCAACCAATTCATTCAAATCAAAACATTTTCGAAAACACCTCCCCAGGCAGCTGCTTTCACTCAGTCAGAGAAGCTGACGTTCCAACAAATTTGCCTGTCTACTTTTCAAAAATTTCTTTTCTCTTTTTGTGGGCGGACAAAGCCGTGAGGCGCCAGTGAAGCAGAGTGTGCAGGTGTGAGAGTGTGCAAGTTGTCAACGTTCACATTGAAAGTAAACGTGCGATAATAAAAAGTCATTTCTGTGTCTCGTGCCAATCGCATCGTCCATTTCCCTTAAATGCTTCAGTGCATGGCAAAAAAAAAAAAACAGAAAAATGCAAGAAATGCACACAAGGCACGGGCAACAACACGGAGAAGTACAGGCGGAATATGGGTTGTTGGATAGTTGTTGATGTTGATGATGATGGTGATAATGATGATGACCAGGCTAAGGCCTTGAACTCAGCCCCAAGCCGGTCGGTCAAGCCGGTCGTTCAGTACCCTGACTATTTCCCCTGGTGAACTCTCTCTCCCGCCCGTGTTATGTTTAATTGAATGCGATTTCATTACGTCGCGACGTTCAGACTGTTGCCTCGCATCCCCGCATCCCCGCATGCCCCTCCCACACCTTGTGCATTTCCAAGTGCCCGCCTTCGCCATTGAACGGGTTGCTGCATGGAATCACTGTCGAACCTGGCCCAGCGGAAATTGAGGCATTATTGTGATTCACTGATTTTGCGCTTTTGCTCCGTACACCTCGTCCTCAGTTATCCGCAGAGCTGGCTCCAGTTCACCCGGCGCTGCCTTGTTGATTTTGGCATTTCAATGGGTTTTTGTGTGTTGGCGATTCGATCAGGTTATTAAGTGCACACACACGCACGAAGCGACCAATGGGCATGCCACCCACATCCACATTCAGTTGTCCATTCAATTGCTTTGCCGTTCGCTGTGAGGTGCGAAACTAATTTGCGCTGAAATTAGTTTTCTTTCTTTCCGAAATTGACGTTGCAACCCCATTTGCAGTGCATGTTGCATGCAGAGCGAAAAAGTCCACCAAAGGCCTCCATTAGACCCGGCCAATTCAGCAGCTTCGCACATTTTTTGCCCAGCAACATTTTAATGAGCCGCACATGTCCAACCGAACGTCGACTGGCTGCTGGCCTCGTTAGGCATTTCATGCGTTTATAAATTTGTCCATCGGAGCATTAACGAGGCGTATGGCATCATGCCGTCCATGATTAGAGCGGCATGCGTTTGGGGATTTGACGGCTGGCACTGAAAAAGCCAAGGGTAGACAGCTATGCTCAGTCAAAGAGGCTTTAGACTGGCCAAGATCAGAGCTTTACACTATCTGTTCGTAACAGACATTCTTCTGATTCACGCCGTTGTCAAAGTTGCCTGATTTGATTTTCAGAATTCAGATATAATCAGTTGTTATTGAATATATGTATACACAATCAGTTATAACATTCGCAACAGACGACAACTGTCATCGATTTTCTGTGGATGAGTTTCAGGTAGAGTTTCAGCTTTAACACAAAAAATACACAAAAAACACATATGAAACCTGTCATTAATGAAGACATTCTTGATGCAGCCGTTACGGCAGCTGTAATCCACACGTACTGGAGGAACACGAAAGTGACTCCAACTGAAAACCACCCATAATGCACCCTTCCAGATGCCTTGATTCAAGCCACCGTCGACCCACCGTCAGCACCGAGTAGAAACAAAGGAAACGGAAGCAACTGAGCACACTTAAGTGAAGCGCGTAATTTGAGCCACATAACAAGTGCTTCAGAAAGAGGAACAGGAGCGAAAGCTAAGATAAGCCGAGGCAGGCCAAGGGAAGGATAAACAAGCAGGAAAATGTTAAGAAAATAGGATCAATGGCAGCTTTGCACGTTTGCCGAAACAAAATACAGGCAGCTAGAACGAGGTCCAGCATGAACAAACAAAACCGGATTCGGGACATCAACTGACCGAAGACCGAAGTGAAAGGACCCCAGATGAGATGCTCGCTTATGTCACATAGACAGCACAAAGTTTTGGTAGGAGGGAGACTAACAACGCATGTGACAACGTTAAACTGGAAATCATTGCACGGTCACGTGTCAATCTTTAATGTGCCACCACCAACCAAACCGAACCCACATTATACAGCTGTGTCTTGGGGTGCTTGCCAAGTGAAGCTGTCAAAGCGCATTTGACTTTCGGATCGCCAGTGGAAAAGCATTCCCTCATATTCCTTTAACTCAAAACTTTGTTTCCTGCATACAATAAGAGCAGTGGAATAAACTTATATAATGTTAAAGTGTGACTTAGCGTTAAGACTGCGTCCACAATGTTATTGGGTATTAAATTACCGGTCTTAAGTGTTGTCATTTCGCTCGATGGGTCATCAGGTGGTTACCTTGTTGTGCGGTAAAAGCTCTTGGTTAGTTGATCCAGGAAATAACTGCAGCTCATGTAGCCATGTTTGTGCTCGAGTAATTTTGCAAAGCTACTTGGTCACCGGGCAGGGACCATAGTTGCCAGAGAACTATTCAAATCTATTACTAATGCTAAACTATTAAAAAAGGTCAGCTGTCCAGCTGTAATCCCAATGTCGAATGACATTCTCGCCCGAGAATGCATGCTATGTCAGCTATATGTAGACATCTCGCAACGAGGTTATAAACGGTTCATGTGATTGTGTCCCGACTAATAAAGCCCTAAAACGCTTCACAGCCCACATTAGAGCCCCTGCAGGGACAACAAAAAGGGCAACACTTAATTTCAATTGCTGCAATTAAGAGTAACCCACATGGAGGAAACAGCCCCCTTAATATGTGTTTAAGAAGTTGGTCACTTTAAAAAACGAACAGGAGTAAAGCCCAAAAGTTCCCAACTCATGTGTCTAATTAACCAGCTATGGAAAGTAAAGGGTTAAGGGATTCCCCCTCAGTCACATTTCACATGTGATGCGCAACTTGCCGGCTGACCTTTTTTTCTAAATCATAAGCCACAAGCCCTGGCCACGGTAGATCAGGGCCACTGTCAGGGCAAAGGGCCAGACACCGCACCTAGTTAGAGCGAATAGACGCTTCAGTGCGGCCCAACCGTCTACCCGACTGGGTGGCGGGTATGCCACCCGGCAAGGCACCCGGCTGAGCGAATCAGTCAACCCTTAAATTGGTACGCAATGTCAGCGATGAATTATCTGCAACCTGCTAAACAAGCAAGCCAAGCGGGTAGTCAAACAGGAGAGCAGCCGAGTAGCCAACGGAGCTCGGTGGGACAGCGGTTAAAGGGGGAAGGCGTCGTCTGCTCGCAGAGCTTTTGTCAAATGTCGGCCGATGTCAAAGCAACGCGCGCCGTGGTCATAAATCACAGGCGGGCCACCGAATGTCCAAAGCAAAAACCGGGCTAGGGGCCAGGCCATGCAGATTGGAGCAATAATTTTCCTACACTTTAAAGTTGACTTATGCGAAGGGTGTACATGTTTAAGGTCCAATGAACTCCACGAAATGTATTTAAGTGTTGTTGCCTTTGCCAAAGGAAATATCTTGTTTAAGATTTAAAGCTAAGTGTGCGACGATATCTGGAAAAACATAAGAAACTTACTTGTCCAACAAGTAAATTTTTAATCAGCTAAACCTATTAGCTTCAAACAGATGGCCTTAAAATTAAAAGATTTGTGGTTTGTGTAGAAACAGGCATAACTCGGCCAAATCCAGCCGTCAATCACGCTAGTATCGAAGACGAACGGAGTGTGCAAAAATCAACAAGAACTGTGTACGCAAACTTTTGAAGTTTATCGAAAAGAAGAAACAAAGCATATACAACATATCATTTAACTAAAATATATTCTTTTAGTTCCCGCTGTTTGGTGTTTTACCTATTTTCAATGAGTACAGTGTAAACTAATAGCTCTATGTCTTATTGGGCAAGGCATAAATAAATTTCAACAGAACTGCGCTTTATGACATAAGTTAAGAAAGGATTCTCAAATATCTAAGGTTCATCGGTGAACAGGGTATCTACAGTGGGGATTCAATTGCTCGCAGTTACTGTACAGTCATGGGCACAAGCAGCAATTGTTGTCGCTTTGAGGGGAGGCTCGGACTCAACTCAAGTGTAAAATTAAAACTCGAGCAATGAAAAATCATCAACGTCAGCCGCATTCACTCTCTGAGGGAGGAGACACACCCATCCCCAAAAACCCCACAGGGCGTTCTGTTAAAAAAAGAAGTAGTAAAAACAGTAGCAACAATTTTTTAAGGGGATGCTGACAATGCGTCTGGGCAGACTAGTACAAAAAAAATATGAGCCGCAGAAACGCCCAACGATCAAAGGCAGCCAGCTGCGGGTGTGGACCATTGGATGGAATAGGGAGAACTTCTTCAGCCACTCTGACGAATAACGGCAGACGTCGGCTGTGGGGAGACGATGACAATGTCAATGGCAACATTGAAACCGGAAAATTGCTGCGGGTCCTTGGCAATTTATAAGCGACCCGCCTGAATTCCCATCGCCCATTGCGCATCTCCCACAACACATTTATTGATAATTTTTCAAGAAAATAACAGAAAAGAAGAAAAACTGCGCAAAAATCCATGCCTAATTGAGACGATTAGTAAGTGGGCGCCCCAGACATAGAGAGACACACACACACACATACGTGCACACACGCAATCAGTTATATATCTGTAATATCTGCCGAGCAACACAATCGAGAAAGTTGTGACGCTTCAACCTTTGACATGAAGGAGCCGTGTAATTTATAAACTTCAAGTAAATTGTGTTCTATCCGAAGTGTTTGCTTTTTGACTCTGCCATCTTGCCACCACCACGCCCCCAATTTCTCAGGCCGGCCTGTCATTGACATATTGCGCGTCATCACAAAAATATTAACTGTTTATTGGCAGGGCCCCCTCCCCGGTCCCGTCATCGTCACTGGCATGGCCTGTCAACAGTTTCTTCCTCTGAAATAGTTAAAGAATTGCACAGATTTGTATCTTGTAAGTCTTGAAACTCTCTGGGCTATTGGCCACGAAAGATAGCCAGCCTTAAGTTGAGTAAATCTCAAAAAGTAGCCAACTACTTTTGCTGTACAACAAACTAACTAAGGCACCCTGTCAACCACACACAAATACTAAATGTAAATTGGCGTGGCTCGACCATTTTCTGAGAGGGCAACTTAATTAATCCGCCCACTTTGTGGAAAAGCTCAGCCAAAAAATGTCAATAGCACACAACTCGCGACTTTCCAAGCAAGTGGCATAAAAAAATACTTCGCAAAATATAGAGGGAAAGAAAACAGCCTCAGCAAAGAAACGCAAAGTTTTCGCTATTGCCATTGCCTTTTCCGTTGCCATCGTAGTCGTCGTCGAGGATATTACAAAATCCATTAAAATTCTATTTCCTGCCATCAAACTGCCCAAAGTTAAATAAAGCGCGGCAAGTGCTCGCCAACCGTATAAATCGGGAACGCGAACCAGGACTGAAACCGAAAAATACATAATAATAATAAACGACGACAGCAAACAAACAAGCGGCAAAGTTTTCGGAGGCGCTCTGCAACTGAAATTAAAGGCAACATACAAAAACTGCCGCTGACAAATGCGGCAGTGCGGCGAGGGAGGAAGCATCGAGAGGGGCTTAAGCACAACTTGGGAGTTGTTGGGACACTCGAAAGTGCAGTCGAACGATGCCTGCATTTTAAGGCAACTTAAAGGCAATGCACATAAAAAAGCTAATAAGCCTGCAGTTGCCAGGCCCGAAGCAGCAGCAATCACCCCCAGCCACCGCCACCGCCACCGCCACCGCCACTGACGGGTCGCATTAAAAAGGTATAAGCGCAGTTAATAAAGTTGCAAGTGGTCGTCAGCAACCTCATCTCGAGGGTCTGGCTGACATTTTAGTTGCACTCCTCTTGCTAGGTCTCCTATTTTATTATGAAATGCAGCTTTGCTGCCGTCGCTGTCCATATTGCTTATTAATCCCGATGTAAATCCTGGGAACTGTATCGTCCTTCTCTATGCTGCTGCTGCTGCTGCTGCTACAGCGCATTATTGTTTGTTGTTCTCCCCGTCCAAGCATCAATAAATGTCGAACAACAAGCCAACAACAGCAGCTACAGTAATCCTTCCACCAACAACAACAGAAACAGGAACTTTCGACATTTATGCTCAGTTAGCAGAACAACTCAAACAACAACAACAACAGCAAAAGCTGCCCAAATAAAATGCATAGTTTAGATATGACGAATACAGCTTAGCCTGGCTTAAATGAGTTGGCGTTGAATCCGTTCCCATACCAAGAACTCCTCGTTCGACGCCCGCTAAGCACCACGTTCTGCTGCATTTTAGCAATTTCATAGTTTTTCATAATTTTGCATCATTTTATCAAGTATTTTGCCAGAGATTTATGTTTTAATTAAAACAGCAACGCGTTATAAGCCAAGGCGAGAAAGCATTCAGTGCGTCTGAATGAAAAGCTAAGATAAAGCAAACACATAAATATGACATCATTCATTTGCCATTAAAATTGTCAAATGCGAAAATATTATCCACCACTTCTTAGTAAACAGGAGTACAGTAGTCGGGAGTGTCCGACTATGAGATACCGTACACCCAGCTCCGAGCCACACCTCGTTCTTCTTCTTCTTTACTCAGCCGCACACTATACATAAAGAACTTCAGTATTTATTGTCCGATCATTATAAAACTTTTTTTTATCAATTTTTAATGTATTGAGAATATAAAAACAAGGAGGAAAGCTTCCGACAAGTAAATACCCAAGTTACTCTGTTCAGTTTGTAAACTGAGTATAAAAAGCAGTAGACGCAACATTGAGTGTAATTTAAATAACTATTCAAAATATTTACCAAGAACCATATAAGTTTCTAAATATTTTAGAAGTGATAATTTCAAGCAGTATGTAACAAAGCAAGATTTTTGGAAACATGGTTGGTGTGGCCAGCTGGAATTGGACATAAATTTGTAGTTGTCGCTGCAAAAGTTCATTTTTATTATCATTATTTTTGTTTTTTTTTTAAGCCGCATTCTTGACTTTCGGTCGGAATCAGAGCATGGCACCAGCCACATGGCTGGAGCCGGGCAACTTTGCTGCAGAAAATAAACAGCAGACGTTACCCGTTGGCCAACGTACGAAAAACAATTAAAGGAGTTCTCATCTCCCCATTCGCATACATTCACATACATATACGTATGTGCGCCCAGAGAACAATTAAAAATATTTTTAAGTAATTTCCACACGTAATCTTACATTATTGCTAGTTTATTTTCGCTTTCAGTCAGAAATGTGCAATGTATTGAATTCCGTATTCCCTGTCTCACAAATTAATTGGGTAAATTCTATATATATACGGTTATTCCAAGAGTTTAAAAAGCCCTATAAACTAAAAGTTCTTTTCTGACAGGTTGTACATTAAATAAAGTGGCCGATTAGTTCCAAAATCTCAATCTCTTTATTATGATATATATGGCAGAGCAAAAAGTTATAAATGATCTTGTTTAGACCTATCGGTGAAAATAAGGTTCTTGAATAACCACAGTTTCAGTTTAATTTTTATTATCTTGAACAAACTGTGCCATTTCCCAATATATACAACCCAATCTTTTCATCATTGCAAAACTATATGATATCTAATTTCAATTATATATATATATATATATAAAAGAGGTATATGGCAGTCGAGCACCTTAAAGGTGCTGACTCGGCTTCAGTCAAACGAAAAAACATGAAAAATATATGGCAAGAAACTGCACTTGCAATGCGCCTGGTAACAAATTGCAGATGGCGCATGTTTTTAATTCATTTCGGCAGTTACTCAGAGGATTGTGCTTTGTTGCTTTTTTATGCAGTAAAACAATAATTGATACAATAAGTAAATAGAGAATTGTATGAGAGAGGCACAGTCTGCATTTAAAACGGTAGTGAGTTTTTGTTAGCATTGAATAAATTGTTGAAATGTTTTTCAAGGAGTTGCGCCTGTTGAGGAAGTTATATCACAGATAAAATTCCATTATTAAAAAGAAAAAAAACATATCCTACTCTTAATCGCAATTGAAATCTAAATGTATGAAAGCAATTTGCACAACAATCAATCTATCGTTTTCCAGATTCATAGCTAAAACACTACACAGCATTTTCAGCGTCAGTTTTATGCCCTGAACATTGTTAAAATCTGATAAAGTTGTTAAAAAGTTCTGAAAACCCGACGAGGTAAAGCTTTACACTTTTTGGACTAAGAGATAAGGTGTTTCCTTCTTTTAATATGTACCGAAGTTATGTAAAGGTAAGCTTCTAGACTTCTAGTTAGAATTTGAGGTCTGCAGCCCTGGATGTGATGTAAGCAATGCACAGTTGTTTGTCTCAAGCTGAAACTTTTTCACTTATTTATTGAGAATATATTCATCAAGTATTTATGTATTTATGCATTTCTAGTTTATCTAGTTTATCCCGATTTTTGGCATTATATTTTCTATGATTCCTTTCTGAGGAAAATAAGATGGCTTAAATTTATAATCAATAGTCCATGATTAAAATAACTACCCATGTCCCTAGGTTATATCCACGCACTCTCCTATTTACTGGCGAGCTTATTTAATCATTCTTATTCATTTACCGCCAAGGTAATTATGCCTAACTATCTTATTGTCGAAGGCAACAGACGGGATAATATTGTTCCAGCCGTGGAATTAAACATGCGATGAGTTTGAGTTTCAGCGCGTTGAGAAGAACAACAAAATAAGCTGCGTTAGGCAGCTGCCGCCTAGATGACGTCTAGGCAATGTCTGGGGGACACGTTGAAAACAATGAGCCCAGGAGACAACCAAATGACACTTAATTTTTCAAAATAGAGGACGACTCCAACGACTCCAATGAGACGCCGGCTGAAGAAGAAGCGGGGCGAGCAGTCCGACACCTGTTCATTGTGTTAAGTGCAAAAATCTGTATAAATGCGCTGGCTCGTGTGTGTATTCGGTGCGGGCTGCTGTCTTGCTGCGTAATTTGTCGCCCAAGTAATTAGTGAGATTTAAATTGCTTCGCTCTCTTGTCGTGCTTCCGTTTCCCCGCAAAACGCCCTCTTGCTTTACTCTTCCGCCACACTTAACGGTAAGGCAACACTTCGACTTATATTAAATGCATTAAGTGCTCGGCGCTCCCAACTTTTGCCTAAGCGTTTCAATTAGTTTTCATAGTCACGAGGTACCCCAATTCTCCCTCAATCTCTTCTCTCCCTGTTTCTTAATTAGTATATGCATATATATATACATACACACACATACATATATACGTGCATACATACATATGTACTTCTCCATGGCTGGGAGCAGAAAAGGTTCGTTTACGGGAACAATTTGCGTCTCGCCTTCAAGGCGGAGCAGTGGGCGTGGCACCTTGCAAATTGCGAGACAAACGCGTTAAATTAGCACAAATTGGATTTTAATTATAAAAAATGTTTTTCTCGCTTCGGCCAGACATTCGACTTTATAACTGAATCCGTTTTTCGTGTGCCTGCCAACAAAGATGTTTCTGTAATTGCATGTCAGGATGATAACTTATTTGAAAAGTGGGTTAGAAGAACGGAGGCTTCTAAGAGCTAGTAAAGACCTTGACCTTTCTTCTCATTCTAAGCTGGGTGTCAATATTCATATATCCACTCCTGTAAGCCCTTCTCAATCATGCAACGGAAACAATTTCTGCAGACTCTATTAGTTTAGAAGATATTCAAGAATTTATTTGTATATCCGGAACCCATTGAAAATGGGTAAAAAGGGTATAATGGTATTGTGCAAATGTATGTGACATGCAGAACGAGGCAACTCCGACCCCATAAAGTATATACATATATTCTTGATCAGCATCACTAGCCGAGTTGATTTAGCCATGTCCGTCTGTCTGTCCTTCTGTCTGTCTGTCTGTCTGTATAAACGCGTCGATTTCAGAATCTACAAAAGTCAGAAAGCCGATCTTGGACTTATTCGGTTCTTATATACCATACGCAAGTCAAGTTTATTTCAAAAGATCGATAGCTATTATCGATATTTATCGATTTTTTGACCAGGTTTTTAAAGTATCTATCTTCTAATCTATAAAAAAGTAAAGGCACCAAAATTGTTGTAATATGTTCGCGTTAAACATACCCATATTTTAAATAATTCGGGTTTTGGATACCTCATTCCAATATTGATATACCATATTGTGGTGGTCACATTTTTTGTCAAAAATCATGCCAAAATTGAGAAAAATGTTGACATGAAGCTGAAGGTTCGGCGATTCGAGCGCCGGTGCGGAATCTTTATTTTTTCGTTGATAATTGAATTTTTTTTAAATTTATATTTTGATTTATTCAATACTCATCAATTGCCGAGCGTTTGTGTGAATATGTTAAATGCTGGGTTCAGGGTATCTCCTAGTCGGGCGGTCCCGACTAGAGCAGTTGCTGTTAGTCAAAATATTACTGCTGCTCCGCTCTTACTATTACTATTTAACTTTCGCCGATTACTTATCGATAGTTAAATATTGAACTAGGCTTTGCCAGTGCTGCCAACCCTAAACATTTTTGTACATTAAAATGGTCTCGAAGCAAAACAAAGCACAGCAGGTTAACTGCCGATTGGATTATAGCCAAGAGATTCTCTGGGAGCGTCAATATTTAAGGGTAATGTATTCGCACGCCGTACTCATAGGCCGTCCATTCTGGTTGGCTTACTTACCAAGTTGCTTCTACCTGTATGCATATATAGAAAAAGTGCGTAGATGTGGGCCTGGAAGAAGAGTATATTTTGTACGAGAGACGTCTTCGCATCAGTTTTCTCGGTGTGTTCATGTGTGTACTATCAGCTGTGACCATTATTCACTGTCTGCTGTTGCTATTAACATGTGAGGTTTGCATTTATTATTCTGATAACCCTATTTGTGTTCACCTGTCTGCGCATACAGTACGCCTACATAATTTATATCGATGTTGGATCTTATTTGGGAGCTACAACATTCACGATTATAATACTAAGTATCAACTTTAATGAGCACATCATAAAGAATCATGTTTGGGTAATGTATGCTACCTCGGGGGTTGCCGTCGCAACTATGGTGGTAGTGGGTTCGTATCGACTTAATATTATCTACCAATTAATTCTAATGCTAATGCTCTCGCAGATATTTTCCTATATTTGTACCATTATCACAATCACTACTGGGTTATCACCTCATTTTATGACACATTCGTTCTCTATGCGATATATTTGTTTCTACCCATACCCTTTGTTAAAGGACCGCTCATACTTGGATGTTGCGTATCTATAGCGTACGTTGCCAACTTCTTTACGTATTTAACTTCTAAGTACCAACCAGAAATTGACCATGTTAAGCACTTCAATCGCTTTATGTTGGATGTGGTTCACTACTCATCCTTTAACATACTGGGCGTATTTTTTCGTGTGATATGTGAAATTATTGTACGCTCCTCATTCCTTGATCGGTATCAGTATGTGATGGAGGAAAATGGACTGAAAAGCGCTCGCAAGCATGAGAGACTATTGCTTCACAGCATTTTGCCACCTCAGATAGCATGGCCCTTTCAAGAGAACATTCGTAGTCGCATTGTCGCACAGTCTAGCAAGCGACGGGCCCATCCTCACCATATTTTTATAACATCGGAACGCATAATGTCCATTCAAAGTCATCCCGATGTTAGCATACTGTATGCAGATGTAGTCAACTACACCCATCTAACTACTACCCTGACAGTTAATGCGCTGGTGACGCTGCTGCATGATCTGTATGGCAGGTTTGACCATGCTGCCTCTCATTATAAGGTGCAACGCATCAAATTCTTAGGTGACTGCTATTATTGTGTCGCAGGTCTGTCAGTGCCTAATCCTGATCACGCCAAATCTTGCATCGATTACGCACAATGTATGATTGGACATATTCGCGAAGTTCGGTTAGTAGTTAAATAATTGTATTTATTGAAACGTTTCTTATATAATATATTTTAGAATGTACCGAGGCTTGAACATTGATATGCGCATTGGAGTGCATTCGGGAGCTTTATTTGCCGGCGTTATTGGCGCCACAAAGCTGCAGTATGACATTTGGGGTGGGCAGTAATAAAAAAAATTTGATTTTCGAATGATTCTCCTAACCTATATATTAGGAGATGATGTGATGATTGCGAGCAAATTGGAAGCGACCGGGCGACCAGGCCATGTTCATATCAGCGAGAGAACGCTCGGATTGATAATCGATAATACGTATGACATTCTGCCCGGCACACTGGAGGCCCGAGATAATGATTTTCTCCAAAAACACAATATTAAAACGTTCCTCATTGCAGCAGTCAATATAAAAATACACATCACGGACAGATTGTCCACGAATATCGATGAATTGCCCACAGATGAACCAATCCAGACATTTGAGGAAGAGCTTCGTACTGAATTTGAAAAACTACCAGTTGGTTCAATGAAGTGAGTTCACTGAAACTTATAAGACTATGCTTAGATGAGTAGATGTGTATTTTATTTGCCACAGCATAAGGAAGTTTTTTGGATTATGGAAAAGAAGTAAGGAGGACGACGGTACACCGCATCAGACTCGCCCATTAGTCGGTTGCTTCTTTTTACACTTTAAAGATCCTCGACTCGAGTACAAATATATGCAGCAGCCCGACTACACTTTAAGATACAGCGTACTTCTGTCTTGGAGTCTTGGCATCAGTTTGATCTACGTACAAGCTGTCAATCATACTAGATGGAACAATTCGTACTTGTTTGTGGACATCTCTTTTGTCCTGACGATGACCATACTGCTAATCATAACCTGGTACAAAAAGTTCTGCTATATGCGGTACAAGACCGCTTTGCGTCGTTATTCACGAATTAGTTGCTTGTTATTTCGTATTGGGGAGTCCTTGCAGCGAAGTCTCATCAGCCGAATTTTTATTTACATGTTCACCGTATTTGGTTACTTCTGCCTTATAGCCGTTGTACTGGTGGGTAGACTGTACCTATTGGAATGGTTATTTCATTAATTCCTGCTCTATCCAGCTAGATTGTGACCAGGAGGAGTACGTGATACTGACTATTGAAAGCAAGCTGTATCACTATGAAGCGGATCAGTATTTGTGCTTTCATCCTTGGGTACTTACCAACATGGTCTGCCTAATGATGGGCGTTAGTGTTATTTTCACGCGTATTCCCTGGATAGTGAAGATACTCACTAGTGCATTGCAAGCCCTTACATATATGATCATTATATTTTTTCATTTTGACTACGTAATGCATCATAGCATTACAACCAATCCATACTTCTTTTCGGAATATGCACACAGCTTTATAATTGTAATAACATTATTTAGTCTGTACATCATGGAGCGACATGCCGAGTTCAACAACAAGATCAACTACAAGTGAGTAAAACTGACCTACTCCGATATCGCCTATCACATTTTTGTTGTTTGTCGCTGCAACTAGCTGGAAAGTAGAGCTGCTTAAAAAGCAAGAAGATGCGGTCATTACCAATAAATCGATAACGATTCTACTGCAAATTATATTGCCAGTCCATGTCGGTAGGATTTCGATTAAAAACGATGTTTTCTCAATTTTAATCATATTATCTATGCAGCGAATATCTTTTTGACCTCGCTAGAAAAACACGAGCTTTATTATGAACAGTACAAAATGGTGTCGGTCATGTTTGCTTCCCTCCGCGACTTTCAATTGAGCTTAGCCAACTTACGTATTCTCAACGAGGTCATAACCGAATTTGACAGAATCGTAAGAGCCATAAACTCATGTCTAATATCCGAGGGTGTAATCCCATTTATCTTTTATGTAGTTGTTCCATTATAGAAAGAAATTCTTGGTGGAAAAGATAAAAATTGTGGGCTGTACATATATGGCAGCGTGTGGCCTGGACACGCACTCTTCAATGGATTTCACCGAACAGGTAGACGATTCCACTGATACTGTTTTGCAAGAGGGTGAGCAGTCATATCTTTTAATGTTACAGTATTGTATGTCTGTCTATTTATTTCAGTAACCCGTGTACAACACTTTTGTGAGGGCATGAGAAAGAACAAGGATATAAAAAATGAACAAGTCGTTTTTGTGATAACCACTTTTGCATTAGATCTATTGCGAACCATTTGGATGTTACACAATGTCTATACCAGTCTACCTTTTGATGAAGGGTGTTTTAATTGCGATCTCAGCATTGGTATCTCCTGTGGCGAGGTTATGGCCGGTGTGGTGGGTGCCTCGCAGGTTCACTATGATATTTGGGGCAATGCTGTAAATATGGCCTCGCGCATGGACTCAACGGGTATCCCTGGACAAATACATGTCACCAAAGAAACTGCCCTACTGCTGCGCAATTGCGGCATTCAATGTCTCTACCGTGGCATGACCTTCGTAAAGGGGCGTGGTATACTACCAACCTATCTTGTTAAAATCGATGAGGACTACGAGTTCGTGTACACCTCCGAGTTCAGCGCGAGCCCGAGTCCTGAACATATATAACATGTAATTTTAATAATGCATATTTATTATTACACTCAAAGTCAGAAGAATATATGATTAAAACTAGTGACTTGGAAATTGGAAATATATACTCGCGTCTGATAAAGTAAGTTTTTTTCGGTGCTATCAATTTATGTATCTTTGGGGTGGGTAAATTGCGGATCCATATCTTCTACAATATTAGAGTCTGTGCCACGAATAGCCGTGATCGAATAGCCTACTTTAAAATCCGCCCTCACAAAATACAGAAGGCTGAAGGCGCATCTCCGATCTCATAAAGTATATGGGATATACATATATATATATATATATACATATATATTGCTCAGCGTCACTAGACGAGTCGATTTAGCCATATCCGCCTGTCTGGCTGTTTGTATGACCGCATCGATTTTAGAGTCTACAAAAGCTACAGATCTAAACTTTTGTGTAATCAATATATATATATATCTTATATATCTTGCATTAATATCGGTAAAAATCGATCGCAACCCTTGGTTATCCATATCTCGGATACTATAAGAGCCAAAGGCACCAAATTTAATGTGTTATGTTAGTGTAAAGCATTTGTGGATACGTCCCCCCAATCGCCCCAAATGTCAATAAAATCAAAAAACCACAATTCAAATAATACAGACTCGTGCCTTGGTTTGTACACAGATTTCAATGCTCTTATTAAGTCCTGCAAATTTCATTACGATTATACATTTAGTTTAAAAGTAAATCAAGGGTTGAAGGTATTACCTAGCCGGGCTGCACCTCCTTGTTTTATAACTACATTTTGACATTTTCCAGATATCAGAAAAAAGGGGCCATAGAATGTGTTGGGAATGCATGTAAGAGCAGTTGGCATCTGGGTACGTGGAGTTACCAAATCAGTGCCTTACTTTCTTAAATGTGGTATAGATATAACAATTACGATAAACTAGCTGCGCTGCGAGTATTTCGGCAAACAGTAATGAAAATATACAAGCATGAACAGAACTGTTTGTAGAGCGAATAGGTATAACGCAGAGTAAATATAATCAGGACAAAATATTTTGTTAGCTGCCCAGATGAATCAGCCCTTCAGCTAATGCCTGCTGCATTGTAAAAGAAATTCAAATAAAGACGCGTGTCGATAAGTAAATATATCATTAATGTGCACGTTACACTTAACAGGGACTGAAAACATTATTTGAACAAATCTTTGGTAGGAGGGCATTTTTAACAGTTAACAAATTATTTATTTTAAATGTATCTGTTAACCTCAAGATACCCTGAACACAGTCGCCATGGATTCTTTCATACACAAAATCACACACGCATACAGCAAGTTGCGCACTTTGTTTATGGAAATGAACTTCTAACTTATAGTAACCTTATTAAGTGATTTTCAGTGCTGGATAAGAGCATTCAAAGCCATGTTAAAACTAAAGCACCAGACTTTAGTGCGTGATTTGCGGTTTTTCATATTTTCGCCGAGTGGGGGTAAGTATCCCAAATCCGAAATATTACTGTTGAGAACATATTAAATTTGCTCTTCTACTTCCTGAGATATGCTTAAAAAACCGGAGTAAAAGACCGATAAATATCGATAATAAGAAAGCAAGGCGGGGTATCAATAATATGAAATGAATTTGATCTTTGTATGAGACACAAAAACTTAAAAACACATAACGTTAACACTTTAGCTTTAATGCACTAATTGCTGCTAATTGATTTGTGGAAATTGTCAATTCTTACCACACGTTTTCTTTAATTACTTCTGTGTTTCTTTTTACCGATCTTGGTGGTAAAATTGTTCTTTAAGTGCTATAGTATATATAAATATACATCTAAGCCTAATCTAATGTCTCTTGCTCTCAAAATAATAGGAAATAAGATAGGAAATTTGAGTTTGTTGCACATTCTTATCGATTTTAGGAAAACGTTAAATTTATCGATCATATGAAAGAAACATAATCTGTGCGTGCCATGGACGAATCTAAATTCGAAAAGTTGAACTCTAATCAAGAATATATACACTTTATGGATTCGGAGATGCCTCCTTTTGCCTGTTACATCAATTTGCACAAAATCATTATACCCTTTTTACTCATTTTTAATAGGTTCACGAGCAACGGTAGCCCCAAACCCCTTGGGAAAATGACTGTCAACTATGTGAACTGCTAGCGAATTTCACATATGACACATGTGAGAGACAAACAAAAGCCACATGCGACTGTTGTTGAGCCCCCTAAGGGGACTCAACGTCCAACGGAACGACCTACCAATCAGGTGTAATTAAATGCACGTCTATTAAGTAAAACTACTACTGATTAATTTCATGTTCTTGGGACAAATTTCACGATAATTTCACAACTAATTTGCAAAATGTCCCACTTGCATTCATAAATGCTGAATATGTAAGCCACGTCGAAGCTGTCGTTTATGTCACTTATCAAAAATCCAATTAGGCGTCGTTTTCGGCATTTGCATCGACAAATTTGCAATTGCTAATTGGGTGCGCTGTGGCTGAAGAGCGCCCCAAGTGGGTATGACTGGTCGCGCGATCTAATGAGGAAGAGTTATGCAATTGTAAATCTCTGCTAGTGGTACCTATAGCGAGACATGTAAAAATACTCTACTTAATCTCAATTTCCCCTCCCATGGCTGTACTGTGACAAGCATCCTATTCTCCTGCCAGCCTCTAAAATTCCATTTGCTCATCATTTGATATATGTACATACATATATAATACACATATCATTTTTATTTTAAGTTGTCGATAACCTTCCTCGTTTTCGTGAAATCGATAAGTGTCGGTTTAGCACATCTAAGAGATAATAAAAGATAGATAACAAAATTTAGTATGTATGTGTGTGTGTGTGTGAAAACGTAAATGCTATATTCATAATGAGTTTGCATAGTTTTTGTGAATTTTTTAACTGTACCGCTTTCTTTATGTTTCAATATGCAAGCTTTTTCTATTTTATCAGCTGTTAAAGCTACTTCCATAAAATATCATTTTTACACCAATTGCCTTTAATCTGCTTATGTCTGAGCAATATTAATGAACAATTACAAAATTATGAACTGTTCGAAGGCCCTACGCGTCGGCTCTCCTCTCCGCTAATTGCAGCGGGTCCAACAACAAGACGACCTACTTTCTGGTGAATTGCATAAAAGAATCGAAATTGGCGCTGCAAAGGGCACAAATTGCATGCATATTTAACAGGCTGACGGATGGGTCAGGATGGTGGATGGCGGATGGTTGATGGAGGATCGAGGGGCTTGGGAATGGCAATCGGAATCGACGAATGCCAAGACGTGCTAAATGGGCAAAAGAAAGTTGCAATCAAAGCCAAAAACTGCAAGATGTAAGCACTCTGCAACTGGAACAGCTTCGTCTGTTCGCCTGTCTATCATTTGGTCAATCAGTGACATTGCCACGCCCCACCACTGCCACCAGCCGCCTCCCAGACTGCAGTTATCCAGCCAGCTAAAAGTTAAACGCAGCCAAAGCGTGCAATTGCTCCACAGTGGCGACAGCAGGAGACGGCGGGGACATTGGAGAACTCTGCAGATGATTTGGGGGCATGGCACGTGTCCAACGAGATGTTCCCACTGTGCAACTGCTGGCGAGCTGGCGAAATAGTTGGCATCACTGCTTTTTATTTCTCTTGCTTTATGCTCATAAACTTTGCTTACGTGACAAGTTTAGTTTATTTCTTTAGTTGAATGGCGCGTTATGCGTACCAGGACTTCACTGGGTGGACGGCAGGTTGCAGACGTGAGGGAGGATTTTTGCTCGACTGCTTGGACGGACTGCAGGCTGGCGCTTTTGGCAATGAAGTGTTGCTGTCGTAGTTTTCGCCTTAGAAACTAATACAAAAGAAATCTCTAGTCGCCTAACAAATACCCTGTACACAATTGCAAAGCAGAGCAAAGCTTTTACAATCGGATGCTTGACATAAACAGGGTACTTCCATATTTGCTCACAAGGTGAATGTGCAATGTCCGAGTAGTTGTCCCTCTTTTAAATTACAAAAAGATATTGTCCCAAACTGCAAGCCATGTTTGAGGGCTAAATATATCATATTTGGTTCACACAAATATTTATATCAAAGCTTAAATAATCTATTGCAACAACTTTAATCAATATCAAGATTTTGCGTTCTATTTTTGAAGTGTTTTTTTTTTTACTTTAAGATTTGGCAAGCATATAACCAAATGTGCCGGTTACCTGTACTTAAGCTGATTTTTGTCACAAATAAATAAACAGGTAATGTGGCGCTGAAGTATAAGAAATATAAAAGCCCCTACACACTGTTTTTATGTGTTTGAATTGTGTATACAGCTGCTGGTTTTAAAGTTCATATATGAACTTGATAGGGTGCAGGGTATCTCCTAGCCGAGTCGACCATTCTACTATTACTTATTTTAGTTACGACTACAATTGAAAAGAATATTGCACAGTCGGTTACACCCGAATGTAACGTTCTGTACTATGTTGACATGTATTATTTTTCTACGTAGTATCTACTATATAGTTTTATGTCCCATATCATTTTCAGTATGTTTTTATACAATTTTGAATATTGTCGGTGTGTTGTACAAAATATAGATTTAAAACAAATTTATTTTAGTTTTAATTTGTGACTCCTGACATGAACAGATCACATTTTAAGATCGGAGAATTTTTGAGAGAGAATTTTATTAAGAAACACACAGCACTTCATAATTGATATCAATATATACTTTATATATGACATTGTGTTGCAATGCTAAACACATCTGCCCTATTTTATTTGACCCCGGATCCTTTGTCGAGGATACAGCTTGGTCTTCAAGGAATAACTGTACTCACATAGGTAAAAAGGAAAAGGAAAAACGTTTATACGTACGAGTATAACCTAGATTTGTTATGACATAAAATTATTACGAAAAATGGTTATTACCCCGTTTACGTTTGAGTGAACGCATTTGTACGTGTTGACAATTTGTTAGCTTAGATAATGTTACAGCTGCAACAGCAAGAACAAGACCAGCAACAATAATGCCTCAGGCAACTGGAAGAGCAAAAAAAAAAACGAACGAAAAAAATAAAATAAATAAAAGGGACAAAAAGAAAGTCATCATCATTGCGTGCCTTTAGCTTTGGTTTAGTTCGCTTTGTTTTGTGTTTCGTTTTCTTTGCTTTTTTGCCATGACAATTTTATAAAATTCGCTTTGGCATTGCAAGGGTTAGCCACGCAAACATAGACACACACACACACACACATTTACAGCGGGTGTGACAGTTGGTCTGTGCGTGTCACAAGCCTGTCATTTTGGTTGCCACGCCCCTTCAGTGCCTCCACATTGTCGTTGACATGTCGGAATTTTAAAATTCTTTCGTCGCATGTCGTTGGCATGGAAATTGTCAAAGTTTAAAGCTGCCTGCCCGTCGCTTTTCTTCGTTTTGCTCTGATTGCTGAAGCTACCAGCTGTTGGCAGCGTTTATCTCCCAGCGATCCCAGACTCAATCTTCATCTCAAATCCCGACCGGATCCCAATCCTCCGCAACCGGGCGCCAATTTTACTGTCATGCTGATTGTCACAATCAGTGGTATTTGCCTTTGACCAAAGTAAGCTTCATTTCTTGAAGTTCTTTCGTTGTCTTTTGCCATTTGCCTTGGTGCTTGGCCAAAATTGGCAGCATTTGTGCAAATTTCTAGTCGAGCTTCAAATTTCCTAAATAAATTTGGTCACAGTTATGCGAACTGAATGTTTAATAAGAAAACACACGCTGTAAGAGGCCATTTAAAACCTCTCGATAAAGGAGTGGGGATAATTGGCGGTTGAGTCGCATATATTTGAAAGTTTTAAATAATAACATTCTTTGTATATATTTTTTTTAAATATTTAAATAGCAATCTAATTATATAGTTTGATGTTGGGTATCGAATATTACTAAATAATTAGATATTTTCTTAAATGTATGTAAAAATTATATTTATATAGCACCATAGGAATAAGGTTTTATACTAAAAATGAATTAAGACATCTAATAAATAATTACAACGAAGTTAAAAAGTCAATCATATTTTATTTGAGTATATTTTATATAGGCTATTGTCAAATGTGATGTTTTTTTTTGTAGCATAGACAAAAAATTAAAATAATAATTATTTATTATTTGTTTGTTGAAATCGTCGAGTGTATCTAAATGCTAATAAACTTTTTTCAAAAAATAAATAGATAAAAAGATTTATATATATACTAATATATTTTTTTCTCAGAAAATGTTTCTTGGTAACATATGTCGGTTGTGAATAGATTATTGTTGGATCGGACTGTAAGTTCTTATTTGTTATAAGCATATTGTATTATTTTAAATTCTTTTTTGCTGACCATTAAAAATTGGTAAACACCGAGTTTAAGCTCAACTTATTGTAACAATCAATTTTTCAACGCTAGTAATTAAAAAAGCAACAAATAAAATAATTTAGCTGAAATGTGTTATATTACTACATAATTGAAAGAATTTATTAAACGTTATCGTAACCCCACTCTTGAACGAACCTTGGTTTATATGCAAATATTACTGTTATTAATACTTAAATATAAAAATAAGGATAACATTTCATTCGTAAATTTTTAGAAAACGAACGATATTTTGCGGCTAACAAGCAATGCCGGGTAGTTTAAAAGAAAACTATTGCTTCCAATAAAAAAAATTGCAAAGCACATTAAGTTACTCGGCTTAAAAACTTAAGCACGCATCAGCAGTCGCCTAAGAGCAAACATAGCTCGGAATTAACCAACCACTTCCCTGCATACGCACAATTACATACCCACACACACCCACATACAGACACATACTCTGCAACCACACAACACAACACAATTTTCACACACTCGCAGAATAACAGTGTGATGCGTACTATCCTGGGGGTATTGAATTAATGTCAAATTAGACTTCAAAATGCGTGTAAATTTCACGCGCGGTTACAAATAAGAATTATATATACACCATAAACGAGTGTGCACAACAACAGCAACTACAAGCAGTTCAAGACCCAGCAGCAGCAACCACATCAGCGGCCATAGCAAACAGATTGTAAACCCAGAGGGATAACAGAGAGATGCTATGAAGTGCCCGTCTGCCCTCAAAATCTCACTCACATTCGGTAGCCTAAGGACAACATTTGTGCTCTCAACTTGCCTCATGAATTGCAGCACATATTTTAATCCCCATTAAAAGACATTTCTTTTTAGTTATTATAATCTGTTCACAAAATTAAAAAGAGTATATTAGTTTTGTGCTATATCCCTCTGTCCGTTACTATTATTATTATTATTATTATTATTATTATTATTATTATTATTATTATTATTATTATGATAACCGTTTGAAAGTTACTGCTTTGAAATGACAAATAAAAAAAAACAAATAAAATTGGTCTGATTTATGCTGTGGACAGAGTATTGCGCAGTTGATTCCACTCGACAGTAAGGTTCTTACTTGCAAAGTGTTACCTTTGGTGTCTTCTGCGTGTTTGGTGATATGAGAGTCGCTCATTACGTTGATCAACAGAGCTCCCATCTAGGATTCGTTTGAATGGTAATGTGTGTATGTAGGGAGGGAAAGGTGAAAAGGGTAAACTTTTGTCAGAAGTATGGTGTCTGCTCTGCTCCCTGCAGTGAGACGTGAAACGTTAATCTAAATGTTGCGACGAGTCGTGGGGCACATGGTTCTCAAGTTTACATGTGTATCTACACGCTTGCCTCATGTTGCTGTTGTTTTTTGTGTTGATTAAGTTGTCGCCCAACTCTTTGGAGACACGTTAAAAAAGTGGAGTGAACTTTCAATGAAAACATTTCTATGATTGCTCAACTAAGCACGTTGCAGTGTGTTCCTGATGACTCGAATAGGGACTCCAAGTCGTTAACCTCAAGTCAGCGATTTTTAAACTGTCACCTTAAGATCTATAAAGATCAGGTCAAGCGCACCAAAAAAATATACTCTACATTGTGAAATGATCAGATAGGAATAGCACTAAACCAATGATTTATAATTTTGTTAACTTACTATAAACAATTTTAATTTTTATTATTGTTGAATAGGATAGTGTTATAAGCTATCAACCCAACTGTTTTTAATTAGCACCGTCTGCGATGGCCTTCGGCATACCAAACATTTTAGTCATACATCAGCCTGAGAACTCAGTTCCCCAACACTCTGAGCACTAAAAGAGCTCATCTGCAGAAGATTGCATATTCACTTTTAAAACTTAATTCAAATATGTGTTTCTAAATTTCGGGCTATTAATGTTTTTTCTATAACAGATGTATTCTTTTATTGATTATAAATATATAATTTAACATGTGTGATATATTTTTGCCAGCCTGAATTGTGTGTGTATTGTAATAAATATTGTTTCCAAGTAAAAATCTTTGTAACGATAGCGACATCTCTTTGATAAGCAATTATAGAAGTCAATACACTAAACGGCAGCAACGTGTCGAATATTAAATATGGGTTTATAAGAATGATGCCTGGTTGTTTTTTAAGATAAATTTCTGAATACTACTTGAATTTTGCGAAATCTTAATAAGATAAAAATGCTTAGGCAAAAGTTAAAAGTTGTAGCGACAGCAAAATCAATGACTAAAGATGAAATTGAAGAGATATTAAATGAGCGGCCAAGATGAGCTCTAGAAATGGTTTGAGACTTGGGGTAAGCAAGCTGCAACAATTTGGAGTGAGTTGAAAGATAGTTTTGCCAAAAACGAAGACTTTTAAGCATGAGCAGTGGTAAGGAGGATGAAAACGCAGGTTTTATGTGTGTGCGAGTACACAAATAAGTAAGTATGTTATGTGCGTGTGCGTATTTGTGTGTGTGTGTGTGCTTTGGTGTATCTGTGGTTGGGAAAGCTGCAAATGCGCTTTCAGTTGATTAAATTAAATCGCTAAAGCAGCCAGAGCTTCATCTATGAAAAATGCAGTCAGCCCCTGGAGAGCTGCTCGTGGGGGCATGACTGCGGCCAATGTACTCAGCGTAATGGCGACAAAGAGACGACGAAAAGGAAAACCGCAAAGTATTTACCTATTTTATTTTATTTATTTATTTATTTGGTTTTTTTCTATACGCTTTGGCTGCTTGCCTGTCATATGGAGTCGTCTTTAGCAGCATCTCCACCTGCATCCCAATTGTCGCACAAACACTTCTCCATATACATATACACAATGCAAGCGTCATTCTCGCTGCACTTCCGTTTCCTGCTGCTTTCGCGCTCGCTTTTTCTCCTCATTTCAAGTGTGTTTCCCGGTTGCCAAGTCCGCCCTGACTCTTCTTAAACAATAACTTATCGAGGAAGAGTCGGTTCCTCAGTTCGCCCAAGCTGAGTCGGTCTGAATTGGGGGTTGTCGGTTTACTTGGTGGCCTTCGAGTTTGTCTTCAGGTTTCGCTTCGCAAGCATCGGGGGATTAGAGATTTTTGTCAATGAAGGTAATTTGCGGAAGATTTTGTCTAGAATTTCAATTAGATTGACGTTTTACTCGAATGCTTTGTTCGTTATTTGGTACAACGCAGCTAAAAGTATATATTATTTGCCGAGTAGCGAAATGAAATCTTTAACTTGGGGTTACCAGATGCTGGTTCGGAATAATCCCTTTATTAAATTTAATTTTCTTCAATTTTGTTTGCTTTTGGATGTAAGCAATAAGAGTATATATTGGAAATCTGATGCCTTCATAATGTATTATCATTATATTTTATCGGTGACCCACATGTTAAGCCCTTACCCACACTCGTAAACTAATTATACAGGTTTAATCAGACTTTACCTTTAAGTAAAACAGCTTCCAACTACGTGGCAATGGTCCACTGCCACCGCTTCCACATAGTTGCCACGCCAGAAACCAGAAATGGCAGCAACTGAGCCACTTAATGCAAGATGCAAATGACTTTATTAACTTTACCCATAACGCAATCAACAACTTGCAAATGCCAAGCTATAAAGCCCAGCACCAATACCGAGTCCAGGCACCAGGACGAGTATGCCCAAGAGCCAGTTTGTCGTCGCCCACATGGCTAGCACGTGAGACGGCCACGGCCACGGCAAAGGCAAAGGCGAATGCGAATGCAAAGGAGAAGAAACAGAAGGAGAATCAGGAAAGCGACGAACGACTCATAATGCAATGCTTGCCATAAGCCGCGGGGATTATCAGTTGGCAAAATTAATGCTAATTACTTGAAAAATATATGAGCGACGTTTGTTGTGCGGGGTCTGTGGCTTGGGTGGGGGTTTGGGTCCAGTTGTTGAATAAGGAAAAATGTGAGTACCCTGCAAATGTTTTGTTACATTTCCGTAGTGCTAAAGAAAAATGCGTATAAAATGCGGTGCAGACATGACAGCCAAAAGCAAAAAACCAATGAGAACAGTGGGCTTCAAACTATCTCTAATAATTGCAGTCAGTTCCTAAAATGAAAATATTTTGCAATTATGCAAAAAACTTTAATAGCATTTCAAGAACAATCTGAGTATTACGATTGTTTTCTCAAGTTTTTAAAATATTTTTTAATAATTCATAATATTGATCGAATTAATATAATGTTAATATAATAACTTAACTATCTGAAAAAAGCATTCTAATATATAATACGGTGTTTCAATTTATGTCGAGATTCAGCACCCATGGTGGTTCCCAGGCGTATCCGTGCTCATAATGAATAATCATAAAAATTGCATAAATTATGTGCTGCACCGTCTTGCTTAACGCCTCCGGTGGCAAGCGGCAGACAGAGGCGAGCCCAGTGCCCAGATCAGGAAGGAGAGTGGCTGGTTAGGGGACGGCTAAGTGTGCGCTCTGAGCGGCAAATGAAATGCAGAAATGTAAATCTAAAATAATTTACGCGTCTTTGTTGACTGCAGTTGCCGTTGCGTTGTTGCGACTTTGCCGCGGCTATAAAAACCTGCCGCTACTTCGCCACTCCCCCTACCAACCCTATGTCTGCTATCCGCATTGCTCTTTGTTTTGTGTGTGTGTGTTTTTTTATGGCGTCCATAACTGTTGCCACTGCTGCAACAAAATGGCGCCATCGCTTTGCTGTTGCTTTTGCCGTTGCCGTTGCCGTTACTAGACGGCTTGCTTGTTGCTGGGCTCTTGGGTTAGTTGTCTGGATGGGTGCTTAGTGAGAGGAGGAGTACGCGGGGATATGAGCCCTGGTTCGCATTTACATTTATGACTTGGAATAATCCATTATCAGGCATTTTGCAGGTTGCCTAGGCGAATAATGCACATAGACAATCCCGCAACTCTACCACACAACCAAGCAAAGGGCAGTTAAACCTTTGGTTTTAGTTTAAAAGTGGCTTGGACTCGCAAGATTAATTCGCCCTAGTTAACCCATTCAGGGATTAAGATATATTTAGTTGGCGCCCTTTTCCTGTGAGCTTTTGTGCATTTACTGATCAGAAAACACGGTGATAACCATAACACATACACCTATCACACATCCTTGTATAAATAAGCTTGGTATATATTGTTGTTTGAACATCTAAGAGTGGAAACTTTTAAGGTGCATATTGGTTTTAAGTTGCATGGGGAATTGCATAGTAACTTTAACCATTTATTTTTGCACTTGCGTGGTTTTTTTCTGTAACTAAATGCCGTATATGTTTACATATATATAAATATATATAAGTTGTTGTTCTTGTTCCAAAGTCGATATGCATGGGTAAATCTATTCAGCTATTTATCCTGATCAAAAACAAATATATCTTAACTTACATTTGAGGAAGACAATTAAACCTATATAAAATGGTTAGCTGATAGAATAATATAATACATAATATACACATTTATATAAAATAATAATTCATATATAAACAGATATGTTTTTTTATTAAAAGCATTTTAAAATTCAATAGTGCGATTTAAATAATAAACTTAAAAATGTGCAGCATAAGGTATGAAAATTATTGAAATTTATATACAAATTGTGTAATTCACTTAATGATAGTGCTTAATAGTGATAAAGTCATAAGTAAATACTTGTATAATTGTTTGATTAATGTCAATAATTGACATCAATATTGCGCTCCAAAAAATCTAAATAGCCTGTGTGAAGAAGAGAGCAAAAGATACAGAAGAGCGACACGCAGAGAGGAAATAACCCAACAAATGGCGTGTCAATTAAAAGTTTAATTAATTTGCTGCACACACGCGCAGACACAACCAAAGCTAACCACACACGCACATACACACACACATACAGCAATATGCAAACAGTCAGGCAATCAAACAGACAAATGTTACAAACGCTATCAGAAGGAGAGAAAGAGAGGGAAGCTGTAAAAATCTTATAACTAGCATCCAAATCATATACCCTTTCACCATGTATTTCAGATTGCCTCTTAGAATGTTTGATGTCAAGTACCAATTAAATATTTAATTAAATTAAAATATAAAAAGCATTAAGTGCTTAATACCTGAGTATAAATGAAAAAAAGAACATCCAGTGCTCTCTTATGAGTATTTCTCGTATGCATTGCCAACCTGATGACATAGTCATTATGCCATGTACAGTGCGTATTCGGAATAGTGAACAAGCTCACCCCAAAGTGGGACTAATCCTATGAGAGATTTGCGTAATTATTTTAATTGTTTAATGTCATGTGGTCAGGTCTCTAACAGTGTGGGCATGTGTGCTTAAGTGTACATGTGTGCTTCTGTCTAAAAAATCTGTGCAGGGTGCGTTATGAGCTACAAGTGGCGAAGGAGGACCGGACAGGTGGTATGTGGGTGGTGCGCGGTGGGTGGTGGGCGGGCGATAAAACAAATTGCGTTCCACTTGCGTTTGTTTGTTTTGAATGATTAATGAGTCGGGTGGCTGGCACACCTTGAATTAGAGGTGGACGCTTTTTTCATGCCATATAAGTTGACACTTGGGGCTTTTGCTGTACACATGTCCAACAAAAAGAAACTATTGGGACGACCAGCATGAATAGTTGAAAAACTTTCAAACAAAGCAAAACCCTAATGAGTTGCCATTACGAAAATGCTACCAGCGGAATTGCTGGTGGGAAGTTCGAGTTCACGACTGCGCTTTTCCGCACGAAGACCTGCTCGGCCGGCTTTTCATATTTGATCCTTAAGTAGTACTTCTCTGCCTTTAGGCTTAACTTTTAGAAATCAGTTTAATATATTTGGAGTATTTATGAATCTGTAAAACATATAAAAAACCGTGTAGGAATGTCTTAGCCGAGAATGGCCAACTGAGGGTATAGAAATCCTAACTTAGAAAGTAGGTTTCTGGAATAATTATCCAAGCAAGGCCTTGACCCGCTCAAAGTTAATAAATTAAAAAAAAAATGAGATTTAATTACACACAAAAAGAATAACCAAACTCCAACTTGGTACCGAAAATAATGATCAAAAACTCGCTAAATAAAAATATAAATATTTAGTGGAAAAAAACACAGTTGAGAACGCTGGTAAAATTTGAAATATTTTCGGAATCAAACGCCAGAGCGCACACACAAACAGGTTAACACACGCCCACACAAACTCAGAGAAGGCACACGCGTTGGCATGTCCTTGACTAACTTTTATGGCGGGCGCCGGGCTAGAGGCATTAGTCACAGTAGGAGGGGGCGATTTCCTTCCTGACTCGGTACGGGTTGTTGGGTTGTCAATCATGCAAAAACTGCAACCGCCGCATAACCACTAGCTTATAATAGCTTGTTGGCCAGTACCAGAACAAGAGCCAGCAAGCTCGAGGAGAGTGCGGCGTGGCGGGCGCGGCTACTCTGCGTTGGCTGTTGCCTGGTTTCGGCAAAAGCTTTTCAAACTTTTTAATTATGCAGCAAACAGAAAACTTTGTGGTAATTTCGTTGCAACAGTTGGCCCGAACGCAAGGATGAAGGACCGATGGCAACGTCAACGTCAGCAGCAGCAGCAGCATCAGCAACAACAGCAGCAGCAGCATCAGCAGCAGCAGTAGCAGCAGCAGCAGCTGGAAATTGCAGTCTGTCCAGGTTGACTAATTGAGTTAAGCGTGGGGCAACAGGCATCGCGTTGGGCGTTCCCCTTTTGCCTTTTGGAAATAATAATTTGCCAACAACTTTAAAGTGCATCAATCATAATTAGTAACCGGCGTGTCTCCATGTGGTTGTGCCTGTGTATGTGTATTTGCATATGGGTGTGTGCGTTCGGTGTCAAAAGGAAAATGAGATCGACCAATTGTCAAGCGGATGGAAACTGTGTCAAATTTCAATGATATAAGACACAAAGCATATATATATATAAATACATATATACATGTGAATATTTAATATCAAATACCAGCAGGTATTAAACATTTTTATCCGGCCTAAGGATATTTTGCCTACGAAATAGGTTTGAAACCGATGACATGTCATATGTCAAATATGCCAAATCTAAATAAGTCCTTTCCTTCACTTACTTCATAATAGATTACGGTCTTATTTTACTTTCTTTCTTACTTACTTCTAAGTGAATTAATGCCTTATTTCTGATTTACTTTTTCCTCCTTATCCAGACCTTATTTATAATGCTTGTACTTGTTTACAAAGTGAAAAGAGTATATTGGTTTTTTACAATTTTAATACATGAAGAAACATTTAGAAATACTTGTAAATACACAGTTGCAATTTTTATTGTTCTAGAAAATATTTTGCAGTTAATTTAAAAATTATACAAATGATTATAAAAAATTATAATTATAATTATAAATTATAAAAATGTTCAATTTTATTATTTTCAGTATAAGAACAGCTTTAAAGTAGTTGAAAACTTAAATGTTGTTGTTAATCTGGAGAATTGTAATATATGGCCGTCGCTGAAATTTTTATGCTCTATATTTTGAAAAGATCATCAGAAAACTGTGGGAGATATGGTTTTTTTTGGTTTATCCCCCCTCAAGATATATAAATATTTTCGATTTGCCACAATCCCATGCGGAAGCACTAGTAATCTGGCGGATATTATGAATCTGGCTTTAAAACTGACACAAATACTGACGTAGCCCAAAAATATTAATATTTTGTATACACGAGTATATTAATATTTTTTTAAATTTTATAGTCTATAGCTTCAACGGCAACGCTATTCTGCGTTCATATGGACGGACGGATAGCAAGGTTGCATAGCTCGATATACTCATTTCACTTCGTGAAAGGGTACAGAAATGCAACTAAGTATAAGTAGATACAGTTAAGCGGATTGTTCTGTAATTATAATACTCGGCTTCTGATGCGTCTTGAGCACGGACAGACAAAGCATTGCGTTTTACTGTTGGGCCTGCTGCGAGTTGCTTTTGCTTTTGGTTTTGGTTTTATTGTTGTTCGTGTATTGGAGTTGCTCTTGGAAGTTTTGCTCAATTGTCGTCGCCCTTCATCACTTAATTGAGTTTTTAAGCATTTTGCAAGTGGCGCGCATTAGCGCAGCCAAGCGAACATCCCGCACATCCACTTCCCGCTGACATGGCCGGGAGCAGCTAAAAATATATCAATTATGAGTTGCAGAGTCAAGTAGATGCAGATGCAGATGCACAGAAGCACCGTCGTTTTCGACATGCTCGTTGATAATGTCAGTGTTGCATAACGACAGTGGGCTAGACAACAGACGGCGACCGACAGACGACACTGTTTGGCAATCTGACGTAGTTCCGTGATTTCCTCTTGTTCGCTGTCCTTCCACAGTCCGTCAAATGAGCGAGAAATCGCTTCATTTAGCAGCCTCCGTCCCACACAATCGCCTCATATCTCATGCAGCCCCTGGGCTACGGCTTTCCCATATTATCTGTCTTGGCCTGTCCAGCTGAACTTAAGTACAATTTGGTGATTCGGTTCGATGTGCTATCCCTTTCCATTCATGCATATTGATAATCTGAAACGCTTGAATGGTCATTTACTCAACTTGAAAGGTATCCCGTGCTGCCAAGCATCCAAGCACCCAACAACCCAACAACCAAACCCCAGATCCGAGTCTGACCCAACTTCGACTTTTTAATCATGCGTGAGCGGTCAGTTTTGGTCTTGTCTTCGTTTTCATTTTCCCGTTTGATGTAGGGTCCCGGCTTCAGTTCATCCTCTGGGCCCAATTCAATGAGCGTTTGGGTGTTCATTTTGGGGCTCTAATACTTATAGGCTTCCTTCTGGCCGCCTTTATGGCCAGGCGCAGGCACTTTTCCAATCAACTTGAGTGTGTGTCCTTTGCCAAGCTTCTGTTGCTCTTGCTGGCCATTTTCCTGCTGACTTCGTGCCGTTTTTGTTTTTTATTTGAAAAATAGATATTTTTTAATGCCTTTTATTAAATCGGCTTAGATTTATTCTACATGTATATCATATTTTTATATGTGTGTGCCATGTGCATGTGTGTCTACCCACATTCATCGACAATTCTGTGAGATTATGTGTGTGTGTGTGTGTGCGTAGCAGTTAAGCCCTTTTCTTTGAAAATTTGCTGCGATGGTAAAATTCGTTTATGGATCTTAAAGCAAATTTTGTGCATCTAATAAGATTTATTATTTTGTGGGTGGTATCAGCTAAATGGGAACGTCAAAATTGAGGTCTTAGACAGTATTGCGTTCGGCAGGAGAGTGGGTACGGGGCAAGATTTAATCTAATGAACAGGATGAGCTTATGGAATGTAAGGGAATCGAGTGCCCTTTAAGTATGACAAACTAATAGACTTGTACATATCCTGGGCATGACACAGAACACATCCATCGTTGCCACTATTTAAGCTCAAACGCTGACACTCCTCCTTCTCATTCTCATTCTCATTCCTTTGCACAGGTTGGCTGTACTCCAATGGCAATGGGAAAGCCACAGGTACATGCAAAAAGCATTTGAGCTCTACCGAGAGCTGAGTTGTAACCTAAGAATAGAAAGATGTTTACCAAAACTGTTCTCCGAAATTTTCGACTAAATTACAAATACAAGAGCGGGAGGGGGCGAGAACAAGGAAAAGTTTCACAGGTTGGTGATGAAAACATGTAAAATCTTTTTGACTGTACATATTCATGCAATAAAAGTTTTGAAGTAACGTGATAATGGTTACGAAAAGCTGGCACATTTTTAAGGAGCACATGTATTGCAATTGAAATAAAATGCATGCCACTTATAGAAAGAGAAATACATATGGCGAATTGAGGTGACTATTAAAATATACCAAAGACAACGTGTTGCATATTATTTCGGACATACAACATACGATTTTAAGTGCGGTTCTGCCAGAGCATCCTAATGAGAAATTGCATTTAAAAGTCGGAAGCCAAGTTAAATTTGTCATGCGAAAGTTTTGTATTCGGCTTGTGCAAATAACAAAACATGATTGGATATCTGCAGACGGTCGAAGCACTCAGGAATCCTCTGACCCAATATCTCAAAGTATTCAGCCAGCTGCGAGCAATTAAACGCATTGTACGGCTTTTCAACTTGATTAGATTTCAATTTTGTGTTGCACATGCACAAAAACACATTGAAAATGTTTGGTTTTCTCTTTACGACGATTCAAGTGAGGGCAGGCAATTTCAATTTATGAAGCCGCCACAGGAGATAAATATGGGACAGACGTAGGTGAGGCTGAGGAGAATTGCGTGGCCAGGAAAATCAACTAGATATGTTCACATAGTAAAGTTTTGTGCTTATAAAAGCCAAACCAAGCCCAGCAGGAAGTGTTGTAATTCGCACTTCACCACATACGTTCACACGCACATGCACACACACACACACATACAACCACATAGCGTTTAACATGTCGTATGCATGATTGCGGAATATAAAACGTCGGCCATGTTTCTGAGCAGCAGTTAGGGGTTAGCGCGGGGAATAAATGGTCTGTTTCGTTGGCTATACACAAATTCTGGTTGGTTGCTTTGGTTTTAATTATGGTTATCACAGTTGGCTCATAACTGAAAAATATGCTGGCTCCAAACGGTTTTAAGGACATTATTGAGCACGTTCGGGTCGATTGCCCCAGCTCATATGGCAAGTCATGTAATTTGGCAAAATGTTCATCAACAATTAAAAACACTTTCAAGCCGTTTATTTTCGCCTAAATTTAAGATGTGGCATCCCAGTGTCATAAAACGGTGCCTTTGGCCATCTCTAACCAATTTTGTGGTTTTGGATTCAAGTTATTGGCATTTTTATAGCCTGCTCTGCCGTAATGGGATGTATGGTCGTGAATTGTGGGAATTCAGTAAATTGGTTTATGACTTTCAAGAGCTATTTTATAAGCAGTAAAACTTTTTAGTTCTGGACTAGATTTGCCAATTTGAGCTGCGATAAAAGAGTTGAATTGTGCCTGGCTAGAATACAGAACAAAAGTTAAAATTCAATGGTAAACGAAAGCATTTATAATTGACTATCTAAACAAACTATTTCAGAGGGGTTTTTTTATATATATATATATTGGCATTGTTATCCTCTATCAATATATAAAGACTATCCGTTTCTGTGCATTATTCAAAAAGGAATGGGTAAACAAAGATTCATATCTACATTGATTGACATGCATACGTAAACGGCTAATATTTAACCAACTGTTATTCTGCTACCCCCCGGAATCTAATTTTAGGCCAAAAATAAATTGTACACCGGAATTGCTTTAAGGCATCGGCCGGGCATCGAACCATTTGAAATTAATTAATAAAATGTGCAGTCGAGAGGGTAAAACGAAATTCTTTTAGGCAAAGATATGCCTTAACAAACATACCATAGCCAGCTCTCAGAGGAGACTTCTTACAATTTGGTCAAGAAGTTGCAGGCACACAACACGTGTGTGTGGTTGGAGCAGTTTCCGCACAAGCAAACAAACCACACGCACCACACAAAAACTAATGGAAAACTGGCTTGAAAGAAAAGCCAAGCCAAACACAAAATACTTCAATAAACTAAATTAAATATTTGTGCATGAAATACAAATTTCAAGCGAAACAACAAATTTCAAGCGAAACAACAAATCCGGCAATTACATTAAATTATTGCTCTGACCGTATTTTCTTGCACATGAGATCAATCGACTTTCTTATTGGTACTTTTCATATTCGTAAAATATTGCTAATTGCAGATTTCCAACTGAGTTTAATTGCAATTTATTCAACTGGCCGACAATTGTTTTACATCGACAAAAATTTCTATTAGCCATTGTTTGACTTTTGACTTAAACTCTTTGCCTGAGGTCCTTGGACGCTGGAACACAAAGTTTGTCATCAACGCCGACGCCGTCGCTCATTAACCGTTAATTAGGCATTTGGAGCAATTGACCTTTGTTTAACTTTTGCTAAGCATCGCCGCGGGCACGGGGCCAACACCTTTTTGATGTTGCTTGACTGCAGCCTCCTGGGTGCTGCCTTGTAGTTCAGTGAATCAAACTAATTAGGCACAATTTAATTAACATTTGATCAGTTTTTATTGCCATTCGTGAACTTCGCTAGAACAGATTCGAATATTCAACGTATTTAAGGCATTAGAACTTTTTCAAGTTATTCATAATGAAAGCCCACCGCCAAACAAACTGAACTTTATTTGTTTTCCGCAAGCAGAAAAAAGTTGAAAGAAATTTGATAAGCTTGTCGCTTGGCAGGTAAAGCAGAAAAAGAAAAAAAAAAAACAGAAAAAAATAGAGTACTTCTTTTATGCCTAGAGACTATAAAAATGTGAGGTGAGATGCGAAAAGATTTGCTAGAAAAGTTATGCCTAATGTTTATTGGGAAAACTTTTGCATTTTTACAGCTTTTTCAAAGTTGAGGGGGTAATTCTTGTTACCTAGGCTCGCAGCTCGCCCTTCTGGTCATTCTAAAGTTTAAATTATCCAGATAGCCCAAGTTTTGTTTGTCTGCAATCCAACGATTGTCAGCACATTATGCCTACAACGGACTAGCCCCTTGAGGTAGCTCGAAGGGGATGCTCTTCACAATTCATGATACAACTTTTGAGTCCTGTTGCTATTGGCAATAATCATTGTTGTAAAATTTCTGCTATTAATTCGTTTATTTAAATTTGTCTCAGCCAGATGGGCAGTACTTCGTTTTGCTTACGATTATGTAAATATACTTAAGAAATTTTCCTTTTATAAGTCAAATGGTGCATTTTACTTACACTTTTCCAGCTTGCTAAGATTGTGTATTTGCATTTAGACGTCACTTACCTGAAAATATATAAAAATAAGTACATGAAACTGAGAAAGTAATTTAATACTCAAAGTCTGAGTGCGCTTGAAAAAATAAATTAATGTGTTGATTTTTACAAGTTTAGTAAAATGTTTGATCCACCTGCACTAAGTTTATTTCTCTACAATGCACTGCTTTCCTATGTGGCAATGAGAGTAACCCGCATTTCAAATGGTAAGCATCCCAAGAAGGTCACGAATATATTATACTAACGCACCATCTGCTGATCAGGGAACAAAGAATCTGACAGCCTTTTAAAATATCTGCCCATTCTTGGCGACTACATGACACCCAACAACAAACGCATCCTGGATCCCTCAATGGACTACGTCGAGTTTCCCAGGAACATGTTGTATCTGAATTATGTTATCAATGGCATGGTTCTAATGCCAGCACTTATGCAGGTGACTTGAACTGCTGCCCATTGCTGTCATTAAATGATCCAGCTCTCAACGAATATATCTCTTCGCAGCGTCGGTGGTTTGGCTTCCTGCTGTCTGTGGTAGTAGTATGGAACCTTTTCATATTCGAGCGAGTTTTTGTCTTTCAATTGGTGCTGATATGGTCGCTGTGGGACAAATTATTTAGAAGCCTAACATATCTTCTTATCATCAGTTGCTGCTCATTTATGAACGCCTTGCACTTGATGCTCATTTTCGAGGTGATAAGGCTGCAACGCAACTGTTTGACGGCCGCTGTGGCAAACTCGGGGGAAGGGCAGGCAGCTGGTGCCCATCCGCTTGATGGAAGAGGCGATGGGGCCATGCCTTAAATAATTATTTGTCCACTTAACTGGGTCGTTCTGACCGCACACAAATCACTCACAGGCTAACCTTGTGCACACAACAACACTACAGTACAACTACAACTACAGCTACAACTCTAGATCGCTTGGCTCAACTAATAAATATGCCAAAAATACGAAAGTTACTCGAACGCACCAACACACACAGTCCCACAGACATTTACAAATGAATCGCAGCTGAGGGCTCCTGGCCCCGAAATAAAACCATTAAATATTTGCGGTTAAACGCACCAAAAACAAACCGCAAAAGTAAATCATACCCAAAGTAGACACCGGACATGGCCAAGAATTTCTCTGTGCTCGTTTCAGTCACATTTTTTTTTCTTTTTCTTCGTACGCAAAAATATTAGATTAGAAATTAGGATAACCATGGGCAGCCGAGGGGCAGCAGACCATAGCGCCATTTAGTTGATTGGAGATGGGTTCGGACCTTTCCGAAAGGGAGGCGTGTGGCCGAAGGCCGTTAAGCAACGGGCCGGCGAAAATTCCGAATGGTCCGTGGTGAAACATAAATCATTGAAACTGACATTCGCCATTTTACTGAATTTGTATACAGCAAAGATTTCACCTATATGTGTGTATGTGTATATGTGTGAACATGTATTTACGTCTGGCAATGCAGAATTCGCCTAAGATTTCACGATTTTACTGAAGATGAGAGAATCTGATTAACATAGTAATAACTGATATTTGTGGGACAAGACAAGGCGTTCCGCGTGCACATTAAACAGGCTTCTCAGCATCGAAATCCTTTTTTGAAATATATAAATGAATTTAAAATTGTCGGTCACACATTGTCCAAGTGGTCTATGCCAATGGAAGGAACCGATTCGAACTGCAGCAAAAAGTTGTACAAAATGGGTCCACCTGGACTGTGGCATGTAATAAAAGAAAATATGAACTGACTGACTGGAACTGTGTGTGCAAAGTATCGAAAACGATTTGCACTTTTATCAAGTTAGCAGCGCCGCCTGACTCTGAGGCCAGTTTGATTAATTCCAGTCAAGTTGGCAGTTTCCGAGCTTTATTGCAACAAATTCTCAAGTAAATATAATAAGTCAATGCTGTCGCAGAAAATGTTAATGTTTAAGGCACTGAGGAACTCGGTTCAGCCACGTTCTCTGCTTTTTCTACGCTTTGCCGGCTCAGCTGCAAATCGCAAGTATGACTACGATTTGGTGGTCCTGGGCGGCGGCTCTGGCGGTCTGGCCTGCGCCAAGGAGGCGGTGGAGTATGGCGCCCGCGTGCTGTGCTTTGACTATGTCAAGCCCACGCCCGCGGGCACCAAGTGGGGCGTGGGCGGCACCTGTGTGAATGTGGGTTGCATACCCAAGAAGCTGATGCATCAGGCCTCGCTGCTGGGCGAGGCTGTGCACGAGGCTGTTGCCTATGGCTGGAATGTCAACGATCAGAACATTAAGCCCAACTGGAATAAGCTGATCAAATCCGTGCAGAATCACATCAAATCTGTGAATTGGGTGACCCGCGTAGACTTGCGCGACAAGCATGTAGAGTACGTGAACTCCATTGGCAGCTTTGTGGATCCCAATACCATCAGGTATACGGCAAAGAATGGAGAGCAAAACCAGCTGACCGCCAAGTACGTAGTGGTAGCTGTGGGCGGACGTCCGCGGTATCCAGCTATACCAGGGGCCACGGAGCTGGGCATAACCAGCGATGATATTTTCAGCTACGAGAAGGAGCCGGGTCGCACCCTGGTCGTGGGTGCTGGGTATGTGGGCCTGGAGTGCGCTTGCTTTCTGAAGGGCCTTGGCTACGACCCCACTGTGATGGTGCGCTCGATTGTGCTGCGTGGATTTGACCGTCAGATGTCCGAGCTGCTGGCTGCGATGATGACGGAGCGTGGAATCCGATTTCTGAACACCACCATTCCCAAGTCGGTGGAGCGTCAGAAAGACGGAAGGCTGCTCATAAAGTATCACAACACGACCACTCAAACGGATGGTTGCGATGTCTTTGACACGGTTCTGTGGGCCATCGGACGAAAGGGCCTCACGGACGATCTCAATCTTGCTGCAGCTGGGGTCCAAACCAAGAACGACAAAATCGTTGTCGATCACACGGAGGCCACCAATGTACCACACATCTACGCTGTGGGCGACATCATCTACGGCCGGCCCGAACTCACCCCAGTTGCTATTCTGTCGGGTCGCTTGCTGGCGCGGCGCCTCTTTGCTGGGTCCAAGCAGCTCATGGATTATACTGACGTGGCCACCACAGTCTTTACACCGCTGGAGTACTCTTGTGTTGGCATGTCCGAGGAGATGGCCATTGAGAAGCTTGGAGCCGAGAATATCGAGGTGTTCCACGGATATTACAAGCCCACCGAGTTCTTCATACCCCAGAAGAGCGTGCGTCATTGCTACCTCAAGGCTGTGGCCGAGGTATCTGGTAATCAGAAGATTCTGGGCTTACATTACATAGGTCCGGTGGCTGGAGAGGTGATTCAAGGATTTGCTGCTGCTCTCAAGTCGGGCCTAACTGTCAACACCTTGTTAAATACCGTTGGCATTCACCCCACAACTGCAGAGGAGTTTACTAGACTGTCGATAACAAAGCGCTCTGGTCGCGATCCGACGCCAGCTTCGTGTTGCAGTTAAATGGATCGACTTAATTTAGAGGCCTTGAGATTGTAATTTACTTCATACACAATGTTGAACGTGTGAAAATATAGCATATTTTGTAACTGTACGCTAAAAAGGACATTTCACGGTCATAAGTAAGTTTTTTCACAGTCCGGCTGTCATTACTCTAGCACGAAACTCATTTTCATGTCCAAGCGAGTGATTTTAAATGTTCAGCTCACGAAAAAGACTCGACTCTGACAATTTGGCAGAAAACGAAGACTAATTGTTAGCCACTTCGCCGTTAAAGTACGCACTGTCCTCGTCCCATTGGTGTTTTGTGACCAAGTCGAAACATGGAAATGCGTTACATTCTGCGCCAAAAATTGGACACACACGTTTTGTTGACTTGACGTTTCAATATAAATGACGGCGAGAGTCCGCTCTGCGACCATATTTGGCATATGAAGTCGTAATTTATGAAGTTCACGCCAAAAAAAAAAAGGAACAAGAAAGAAGAACAGGCACTGTTAGGAGGGCTTTCGTTTTCGAAGTTTTCTTTGCAGGCGGCTGTCGTTTCCGCTCAATGCACGAGTATCTCTGACCCGCAATCCTGAGCGTGCAATCTTGCTGTTGGCGCCGCAAAGTATGCCATTTTTTCCTACGCCTACCACTCTCGCCCACCACCAGAATAACAACAACAACAGCGGTTTCGGGGGGGGACTACGCCGGCAAAAAGTTTGATTAATGTTTACTTCCGATTTGCATAAATCTTACTTTAGCATTTTGGGCAATTTTAGTTTCACGTTTTTGCAGCTCTTCGTCGTGTGCTCGTTTTTCGGGCGCTTTGTTATAAATTATTTTTTTATTGGTCCGGCTCGGGGCTGGTCCGTAAAGCGTATGCTTCATGGTTAAATTGTTTGCCTGAAGCACAGCGTTATTTATATGTTTGTTTGCAAAGCTATGAAATAGCACACAAAGCGCAGCAGCTGTAAAAAGGTAAGCTGGCAAACTGGCATACTGGGATGCAGGTCAAGGCAGTTCGTGGTTGCAATACTTCAAAGGTTTTCTCAATTTCGTTAGTTCGCCAGTTCGCAAAGCATCCTGGTCCATAACTCTTCGATTAGCTTTGCCAACTCATTTAACAAATGGTCTAACTGACAGTAAGAAAATATAACAAATTTACCCGAGGAATCGAAAAACTGTTTTTAGTTTCCATTGCAACACCTTACAATCATAAATTGTTGTCCCACCCACACCCACCGCCCACCACCCCCAGCCTGGCCCGTCAGAGGTCGTGCAATAAGTGCGCTGTACAACTTTTGCCTCTGAAAAGTTCGCCAGTAAGTTAAAGCACCCGCGGGTAATTCGATAAAGCGTAAAATTTTGCACTTAAACTATTTTCTTCCTGGCATTTTGAAATTGCATTCGTCGTTGCTGTTGTTGCAGCTCCCGTTGTGTTTTGGTGTTGGGCACCAACTGCTGTCAGTTGACCTGTGTAAGAGGTTTTGAATTACAATACAATGCAGTTGAAAATTCGTGGCTGGCATCTGAACAGTTGAACTGATTGCGTGTGCCCAGAACATTGAGTCATTTCCTATTTTGCAAAGTTTGATGCACTCGTCCCCAGTTCTGTTGCGGACCCAAATAACGAAAATGTATAAAAACTAAATACCAATTAATGAAAACCCCCTTTAAAGCATAGGTTTTTCTCTACAAATATTCAGTTTCGATTCGAAGAAATTAAATTCGATCTCTTAATAATATAATAATAATAAATAGAATACAATCTAGCCAAAGCATCATTTTCAATCATATTCTATTAGTTTTTGACTTGAAAAGGAATTGCAGATTAATTCAATTCCAGCTGTGAGCTGATTTACGCTCTCTTGTTTGATCTAACTAACTTTCTGACCTTAATTAATCTCATGAAATATTATTTTACATTCGTATTATGAAGTTGTTATAGCAATTAAATATAATTTATTATTTTACAAGTGTGGCGTATACAACTTGAAAGCGATTTGTGGCATTCAATTAACATTTTTGTCAATTTAACCATTAGTTACTGTCAAAGCTGCTTATCCCAGAAATCTTGAAGTGGCTGTCTGTTATATATGATTATGTTTCTGGGTTTTCTTGTCTCATCACAAAACACATTAAAACTATGAATGGCTTCATTGAGTTGGTGTTTCAAACAAAAGAGATGAACTACTTGCATATTATACAGCAGCTGTAAAAGTAATTAAATAATTACTATTAGCAATAGAATCATTTATCGCTGTTCGCATATTTATTCGGTATTGAAAACAAAACAGAAATTTCATAAATACCTTAAATAATCAACACATTATCAACTTTTGTTTAATTACACATTCAGTGCAGATGCAGATACACTGTAGATATAGATGCAGATACAGATACGGACAGAGATTTAGAGATGCTGTTTGAGCTGTGGCATATGTAAGAGCAAACACGTTTGCAGATTCCAAACTCACACACATTTGCATGTCCAACCAACTTCAGAAACGATGGCATGAGCCGGAAGGAATGCGGCGTAATTTTCCAAATGGAAATTGATATATTTAATGACTTAACTAAATAGAAAGCTCTTATTGTTGTCCTTACTAGGACTGTTGTTTCTGAATGGGCTTGATTGTCGGCCAGTCTAAGTGGTATTTGCTTATTTGCATAGAAATTTGAAATTAAACTATTGAATGCCTATTGTCTAGACATTGTAGACTGTTGTCAGGACCATAGACGCACTTTCAATCCAGGCCCAAACGCAAGTCCTTGGTAAACAAATCAACCGCTGATTGCAAATTTAAGGCGATTTAAAAATTCCAAATTACTAAACAAGTCTTAAGCTTGCACAGAGTTTGTCCAGACTACTAGATTTGTATATGAAGGTGTTCACATGTAAATGCCGCACCCATTTTCCAGTAAACACAAGCTCGCTTGAGCACCTGCCGGGTAACCACAATCTGCTGTGGATTCCCCAAAGTGAAATTGTTTGTAATGCGCTGATAACAACGACAACGAAGGTGATGTCCAAGTGACAATCTTATGAAGTAAATGTAGATGCTGAACAGTTGGGAGTGGGTGGGTGAGATTTTTTGCCTGCTCCCTTGCAATGTGAAGAAGCTACCTTAAATTAACAGCTCTAATTGCCTTGTCAAGTAGGAAAATTACTCGCTCTAATGATTTAAGAAAACAGCATTAGGCATTAATCTCTTCACTGCGAAACTTGGGGACTCTAGGATAATAGCCCCAAGGCAGGGACGTTAAAACTATGACTTTGGGATAACGATTTTTTTTATTTAATCCGCTTATAGCTTGTAGTCTGTATCTTCAATAGCATAAAAATAAATTTCGTTCATACGAACCATCTGTCAACAGGTAAATAGGTAAACTTATTTTCACTTTAAGAAAATACAATTTATTGTTCTAAGAAATAAAGGAATAAATAAATAGTGCATAAAACATATATTTAGAAGTCCTAATCAAAATAGACATGCATTTAAAAACTAGTTAAATTTTAAGTGGACTTGTGCGATTTTTGGCATACTTTCAACGTTTTTTTTAATCTACATGAACGCATTAAAGTATCTCTCGTCAACAGCTGCCTGAAACTTCCAAATGCCTTTCATTTTGAAGGCTATGCCATCAAGTGTGCAGTTTTATTGTAGACTGCAGTGGATGCCTTTCCTATCCCCGACCGGTCTCTCTCTCTCTCTATCTTTGGCTGTCTCTGGATCTCTCTCGCTCTTTCTTACGCTCTGTTTTACTTGTACCTCCCATCCTCTGGGAGTGTTTAAATATGTGTGTCGTAATTTAATTTCATAAAAGCAATTGTATTCCTGCCATGTGGCGACTAAGTTCGCCGGGGACTGGCACAAACCGAAAGCCTCGACAAACTTCGCTCACATTTGCTGGAATGACAAAATGACGTTGCCAGCAACTCTGAGCTGAAGCTGCCAGTGAGAGTGTGTGGCGTATTTATTTTATTTTTTAATGCCAACACCGAGAGCCAACGCAGACGACAAGCATTTTCATTGTCTTGTTTGCCAACGGCGCCGTCGACGTCGGCGTCGGCGTCGACGTCGAGAGTCGCATATTTGACATTGGACTTGTGTGCTCTGATAGCGTGCCAGCCAAAACATCAGAGTGGTGGGCAACACTGGCTTGCGATGCCGGCCGACCGGCAGACTCACGTATACTTACATACACCACATATAATTGTGCATGTTTACTTTGTGTGTGCGTTGATTTTTTGTTTTTTTTTTGCTTTTTTTTGTTTTTGCCCTGACAACACGACGTATGCGCTACGTGTGGTAAACACAATGAAAGCTGCTGCCTCGCGTACTCTCTAGTCATATCATTTATGCACAAACGTTGCCAACTCCGCTAACAAATGCAACAAAGTCACCGACTGCCTTTTTATTCGTCTGCTCTGCTCAGTTTTTCTGCTGCAAATGGCTGCTGTAGAAACGGCAGCAGGCAAGAGACGGTTGGAGCGTCTCCCTTTAGCGAGCTCAGCCTAACCACAAAGAGGAATCCATGCACTCCAACACACACATACACTTATATTCCATATGCAATGGTATTCTAAGAACAAAGGACATAAAAGGCGCGTTTTAAGCTTTTTTTAAATTAATTTAAAATAGCAGTCAACAGCTGTAGCTCCAAAGATAGCGCCAAAGATTTGCCAAAGGATGAAAAACTCAAAACTGTCCCGTCCGTTGGATTTGGCTTCAAACTTGCCAAATGTTTGGGCACTTTAATTTAGTTTGATTGAAAGGAGCTGCTAGTTCAGACCGCAAAATCATAATAGATCCAAAATGTTCCACAGAAGATTTGAAAAGAATGTGTGTTGGTCAGTTTATATATACATATGTTCCAAATATAAGACAAGCAATCATCAAGAAATTGAAGAGTTACCTACGAGTACGTACAGTACTCAATAAGAATCATTTTTTAGATATACTGTTTTAATCCACTTTAGAAATAAAATAGAAAATGGAAGCCTCCTAGGATTTCTTAGTGTACAAAATTCGATTGTGACTTGAACACAATATATTTACACACACCCAAATGCGAAGAAGAAAAGTAACCCACAAACAAAGAGCAGAAGCGAGGGCGAGCAATCACACTGTTGTATATCAACAATAACAAAAAACTCAGACGTGTGCGTGATTTGCAAAGCATTATAATCAGCGACAACAAAGGATAACAGCAGCTGTCTGCCAAGGAGCAGGTGGGGGAACGCGAACTGCTGAGATCCTGTCAGACACTCATCTCGCGGTAAAGCATCGAAAAGTAAGCGACAAGTCAACTAAAATGCTGCTGTAAAGCACAAAATGAAATATTAAAAAAAAAACAGTAAGAACCTTGCAGACGGGTGTAGCCGACCGCCGAATACTCGTTCAAAACTTTAAACAAACCAAGGAGGTCTTAATGGTTAACGTGACCTCAAAGCTGTAATTTTGCCCAGACCTCTCAGAGATTTTCACGGCTTACTCGCGAGAATTTCAATTTTATTGGCTTCGGTAGCGGCGAAAAAACTATTGTTCAAGCAAACGGAGAGCAAAACCAAAATTGTCCAAAAACCGATATTCTCTTTTCACTTCGCGAATGAGAATAAAAACTTGACAAGCAGGCGCCAGGTGGCGCCACAACCAAATTATATTGATCAATATAAAGTCTACACATATTGCCGCATAAAAGCACCTCCCCGACCCGCATCATTACAGTCATCTCCCGATCATTATCAAACGGAATTGCAGCACTTCTCGTTGTTGTTGCTCTCTTTTGGCTTTTGTTCATTTTTAGTCCAGTGTTTTGCTTTTGTTGTTATTGTTGTTGATGTTGTAAAGCCTTCGTTTTGTAGCTTTCCATGCGGAAAATTGTCATTGTTGGTTTCGTTATTAATTAATTCGCTGCGGCTGCCCATCTTCCACTTTGTTTGTGTGGGTGCATGAGTGCATCTGCCTGTGTGTGTGTGTGTGTGTGTGTGTGTGTGTGTTTGTAAGTGTGTGTGTGTGTGTGTGCTTTGTATCTGCTGCTATTTGGCCCGAACACCAGTCGGGGTAATAAAATATTTGCACATGACTGCAATTGAATAGTTTGCTGCAGTTCTGCACAATTTGCAATTGCCATGGAATCATTTACTTGAATTTGCATCCGCAATTGGGGAGGGGAAAGTGGCTTAAGAGTCGTGGCGATGAGCAAAAACTCTTAGCTTTAATTCAGGTGAAGCTAATATTTCTAAATATACAAATATTTTTAAAATATTTAATGCAAATATTACTGTTAACATACAGGGATATAACTGTTTCCATTTCAATTACTTATATCTATATCTTTTTTTATTTAAACCAATTAAGCTTTAATTTAAACCTTGTAAACCTTATATATAACTGTTATATGGTTGAAGAACCAAGTTAATTATCTTAATACTTCCTCGAGTAAAATCTACTTGCAATATATTATTTCTATTCATGTGCTTCGCACATAAAGAGGAGAGTTAGATGAGTTACTTATGTTTTTAGATAAATCTTCCCATTACATGGGTGTATTGAATGAATATTATGTTACTAATATACAAAAGGTGCTGTTACACAATGCATTTGCAAATTGAAATACTGCCTGTCAGCCGCTATTTATCAAGCCGAGACGCCTGTCGCCCTTGGCCATCAAAGTCAGCCTACGAAGTCGCAGCCTGCAGCCTGCGTAGACAATGATGACTGCTGGCGTGTCATCAAACATGGTCCATACCAGCACATCGCACATACACACACGCACACACGCACACGCATCGCTGTATAAGGGGCTCGGGTATCTGCTGCTACTGCGAACTGTGTTGTCGTTATTGAGTCGACCTGTTGTGGCGAGCAGCTTTTCGTCAAAGCCGCAAAAATATCAGAGCAGTCTGAAAGTTTTGCTCGGCCTCTTGAATCCCAATACCTAAATGCGTCTTGTCAGTCTGGCTGTCTGTCTGTATGCTATGTTGTTTCTCTAACGAGCCTTTTGTTATATGAGATCCCAACGAGGCCCGGACCCAGACAGATGGTAAACATGTCAAATTGACAGTGTGCAGAGTAAAAGCGACGTTGGCCAAATGACAAAAGCACTGACAGCCACGACCGCTGCCTGATCTGTGCCTCCTCCCCTCCCCCTCCCACTCCATCCACCCATCTGCGCCTCTTCACACACTTTCAGCGTGCTTTCCTTTTTTAACCCATTTTTTTCTTCGCCTCCTCTGGCTGTAGGGTGTGAATTATTAAAAGCCACAGTAGCAACGGGGGCAGTCAACGTCTAAATTAGCAGAAGCCCAGCACGAAGGACAATCAGGACGACAGACGGTACCGAGCCACATCTCTTGCATTGTTTCACTTTCAGGGAATGTAATCATCATTATCATCGTTAGTATCGTGATTATCATTACAATAAGCATTGTGATAGGCCCCCTGCTCTCTCTTTCCTCTCTCTCTCCCTCTATCTCTCTCTTTCTCTCCTCTCTGCCGTTGCAGTCTGCGCTTTGGCACCTCGCCATTGCCGGGTCCATGTCCTTTCGCTTGTCACTCATTCGCATAAACAGTTAATTATGCATAATATGCATTTTGCTGTCATGTTGCGCAATTTTTATCTCCACCCACCCCCACCCCATCCTGTCATGCATTTTTATTCCAGCCGCCTTCACCCGCCTGCACTCGCTGGGCGCCTTTATGCTTTCAAATGCGCTCGCTTCTTTGTGTATGTATGTGTACGAGTGCTTGTCGGTGTGTTTGTGTGTGTGTGTGTTTGGCGATATGAGCTGTTTAGTGTGTATGCATGTGTCAGGATGGTGTGCGGTGGGTAATTGGCAGTCGGTAATTCGATGTACGACCCAAAGGAGCTAGCATTGCATATTTGTGATTTAATTGGAATGCAGCAACATATTTAATGATATCATATAAGCAAACTAGGAGATACCTCGTAGGCACTTGAAATGAAATGAAACATAAAACCAATTAGTGTTCATTTCGTTGTCTTCACGTTCTCGCTTGCAAATAGCAAATACGTCAATAGGCCTATTTACTTAAAAAAATATATATGTACATTTATATATTTAAAAATTTTTAGAAATTTTTTTATCCGACCCAATAAAGAATATAGGTTCTTGATCAGTGCTGGGCTGAGTTGATTTACCGATGTCCCTTCTTCCGTCTATCTGACTGTTCGTCCGTCTGTCCTTCTGCAAAAGCTTTTCAGTCTCTAGTCAGTCTCTAGTGTGCACCCGCGTCAGATAGAGTGTTAAGGATCTTGGGGTGCACCCACTGGGGGCGTGGCAAACCGATAACAACTAAAATCGCTAATCGATAAAGTCCACAATTTTTAGGCTAGAGTCACCAAACTTGGTATGTATGTATATATAGATATCTGTATATCCTGGCTGGGGCACAAATTTAGCTGATGACCCCCGTAAAAGATTGCGACTTTGCTATCCCGGCCATGTCCCCTAGAACGACCCCCAGCGCCCCGCTCTTAACAATCGGATATAGCTATATCTGTCACAGATTTTGAGCTCGAGTCACTAAATTTGGCATATATATTGCAGGAATGCACCTCCAAACATCACAGAAAAAAATCGCAAAACCGATATACCTAAAAACTCGAATCAATAAGTGTTGCATATTTGCACAAATTTAAAGCTAGAGTCACCAAATTTGGTATGTAGATATCTGATGACCCCCCCAAAAGACTGCGACCTTGATATCCCGGCCACGCCCACTCGAGCGCCCCCAGAGCCCCAGCCCCGCCGGAAATGCCTATATCTCCCATAGTTTTTACGCTAGAATTACCAAATTTGGAGCATGATAACTGGTCACCTCCTTTAAAGATCGGTGTTAAATTTCGGCGACTACCCCTCACTTTCACTCTCACAATTTTCACTTAAATTTTAACTTTAATAAAAAGGTAATTTGGTTGTCTGCATTGGCAATATCCAGAATCTCCCAGTTTCATCACTAGTTATCAACTTCAGGTTTGAAATTATTTAATAATTTTATTGAATGTATTTCATAACGAAAGAAGCGAGCTATTGACAATAATGGAAAATGAATCCCACTCGTTACTACGTATATAATTAATTGTTTATGTAATTGGTGTCGGTAAGTTTTATGTGCTACCTTTAAAGTGAAAAGGTTAAATCTGAGAGAGACAATAATTGATGGCCAATAGCATTTCATATGCCAATTGCCGCAAGCTATGCAACACTTTGCAGCAAAAAGCATCACAAAACACTTAAAATTCAATTGGGCAAACGATTTGCATATGGTCACACTGAAGGGGAAGGAAAAATGAGTCGGGGAGGGGAAGGGGGAGTTTCGTGCTGCTGTTAGCATAAAATTCACTTTGGCATTTCCTGCTTGCTGACTTTTTTGCGTGGGCTGCGTTTAAACTACACAAAGTAATGCTGACAATTATTACATCCGCATGGAAAGCACTCACACAGATATGCACACATTTATATACATATGCATATGTAATGCGACCGAAACGGAAGTCAAAGCAGAGAAAAAATAACATGTTAGTCATACATATGAAAGGACAAGGCAAATGGACGATGTGGGCACACCCATGGTGAAAAAAATAAGCTACGAGCGAGATAGAGAGAGAGAGCAATATCAACAGAGAGGAATGAAACAAGCAAATTAAAAAGGAAAAGGAAACGCATTAGAAATGCGACGATTGAATTTAAATGCTCAGCCACTTCAGCTCTGCCTCTGCCTCTTAGTTCGACTTCGATTTCCAGTTTAGACCCGAAGTCAAAGTCCATGGCCAAAATGTCAGATGCGAGGGTGACGGCGAGCAAAGCCCATTTCCTTTTTGGAACTGCCTTCGACAACGCCTGCCAATGCGCATTTGAGTAAGTCATGAGAGCCAGTTGCTAAGATTTCTATGTCCCACGCCCCTTCACTCCCCACTCAAGGACCTATCGCATGCTAATGGGCGCTGGGCGTTTGTGAAAGCCGTTCTGGTCAGTTAGACGGGTGCTGCGGCCAACAGGACTAAGTTGAAGGAGACGGCAGCCCTGGCCGTCTGGCATTATAAAAATAGGTTGTTAATATGCATGACCATATGCCAAGTGGCACGAACGGAACGGAAAGAAACGGAACGAATGCCCAGTTTGTCTCTCCATGCTAAGCTGCTTGGCAACTCGAGCGCCGCTTTGTCTTTTATTGCCTCATACAAGACCGACAATCTGCCTCAAGACGTTTAGTTAGTTTTCCAGCCTGGCGTGGATAGAAATAAAATTGAAGTACTGCAAGATACAGTTAAATGCAATGTTCAAAGTTTGTCTGACTTCAAAAAATAAAAAAAACCAAAAACGTAAATATAATCATTCTTAAAACTTTCCCTTTATATTTAAAACAACTATTTATATATGTTTTTGTCTTAAGTAAAATGTTTAAATCGGTTGTAATTGGGAAAGTAAGTAGGGCTTGACATTCTACTATCGTGCTGGAGGATTCGTTTGGGCTTTGGTCCAAAACTCGGCCCAATTAGAAGTATGTCAAAGTAAACATATGCCTGCATATTAAGCATTCGTCTTGGCCGAGCACTTCCACTTTCTAGCAGCCAATCAAGCAATCCCAAAGCTAGTTTCTTAGTCTTATTACCCCTTCCCGTGCGGCAATTCATTAAGTGTCAAAAAGTTTTGCTTTTGGTCATTTCTTCGGCGCCAACAATTTGCATACATAGAGAAGTTTCTAGGTGGCCCCTTTCACTCTTTTTGCAGGCATTGAAAGCTCCAAAAACAAGATTTGAATAGCCAAAGTCAGGGACTGATGCTTGAATGGATCGCATAGAAAGTTCTACCTTGCAGCCATCGAAATGCAGGACAATGCCGGAGCAACGTGTGCCGTTGTCCATTGTATGAATGACTGAAAGGACATTTGAATTAAATTTATTTGAAAGCGCAGTGCACAGTCTGAAACTAAAGTTTTCGTCCCGTTCCTCCCACTTCTAAAAATTTTAATGTCTGCGTGTGTGTGTGTATATGTTTGAGTGTGTGTGTGCGTGTGTGTGTGTGCCTGTTCAAAAAGGAACTGTGGAAAATTGCAGAGCTTTGGCTTTTTGCTGGAGCTCTTGTTATGTGTGGATGAATATTTAGATATTTTACGCTTCTTTCACTTGTTGTTGCCGTTGTTTCTGATGTTGCTGTTGCAGTTGCAAATATTTTGAGTTTGTTGTGCCAGCAAAATTAACTTTGGCAATTTTAATTAAATTTTTGGACATTTTGGTTTTAGCTACATAATGAAACAATTTTAACCGGACGTTGCAAGACGTATAAAAGAAGTTTGGAATTTGAGATATTAATTTGAAGGTTTTACATTGCAGGTCGATCAATATTTGACTAAAAGAAACGTTACGTTCTTCTTAATAATTTATCCCTACTATTATATTCTAATTTTTGTTTTCTGATTTTTTCTTTATTGCTCAGAATAATAACTGCCTGTCGCTCTTTGTAATTAAGAATTATGTAGATATATTTTTAAGTAAGCGGTATTCAAATAAAATCGCATTCCGTTTCCATAATCAGTTCAATTCCAACTCAAAGAAAAATACGTAATTTAATTACGTGCATGGTGAGGTAAACCTCATGGCACATGCCTCAGCACTTCAACTTTTCCGTTAATACGTCATAAATATGTAAAAATATGAGAAAACGAGAAGGAGGGAGGGAAGGAAGCAGCTCGAAGCACTGAAATAAAATAAAAAATATGTTGCATAATTTTGAGCTTTGTTCCGGCTTAGTACCTTTCCGCACACGCACACACATAAACAGACATACACACGCAGCCACTCGCAAATGCAGGCAGATCCTCAGATCCTTTTGCGTCAACTTAACAGCGTAGAAAATATCCAAGGCAACAATAAGAACAATAGTTCCCCGGGGAAAGTCGCCAGCGCCGATTGCCACGTCCCGCTTTGGCAAAAAGGCAAATGGCGTGCACACACATTCCCATACAAACATTCACACCCACAGATACACGCATGCAAATCCTTTTGCTGGCGGCAGCTGCTGCCGTGGCTGCTTTTTATTTTAACATTTTTATTTTATTTCCACGGCGCCTTTTGTAAGCATCTTTGGCCTCCACCACGCCTTGCCGGCTATGCCGCCAGCTTTTCAATTTTTATTTCTTTCTTCACACACACACTGACACAGACCCAACATATATATGTATACACATATATATATGTACACAAGCACAATGTGCGAAAGGATAAATTTTTACATATTTTTCTTACCTTTAAAAATAATTTCCAAGCGACCTCCCTTCGTCGCCGCTTTCAACATTTTGTTGGCTTATTTTGTTGCGCAGTTGCCGCTAACTTGAAACGGAATTCAAATGTGTATTTTACTGTGTGTGCGTGTATGTGAACCACTTACACACAAGCACACATTCACAAAGCACATTTGCGTTGGCTTTTCATTAGTTGTTGTTTTTTACCCTCTACCATAAGTTGGGTTAAGAATGCGTAAAGTATAGTTTTATCAGTCAAAATATCGGACATGTAGTCACTATAGTTAATGACTGACTACATATAAAATACTCTGAATAAAGATGGACTGTATGATACATTTTTATATTTTTTAAAGTAAAGGGTATCTTTCTGTTGAGCAACTTCGGCCAGACAAGTCTTCTGGTTGTTATTGCCTATTCTGCCATTTAGCAGGCACCGTGCAAGCAGCAAACAAAAGAAAGGCGAATCCAACAACAAGAAGAGACAATCACTAGCGCAACATCTCATTCGTACGCATACACACACAGAGACACATACACATAGACTTCCGTGTGCACACACAGATACCAAGACGAACTAACCGCCAGCGACTTGATGATATTTTTCCCTATGCAAATCGCATGTGGTTCCTGCTCGGGCGCCAGCCCCTAGCACTAGGCGTGCGTATGAATACATCTTTATAAGAGCGTATGTATGTATGACAGTATATAAATGCCTAGATATGCATATATGTATCTGTGCACACATACACGTGCCCATGTATGTGTGTGGTAAATGTAATGCAAAGCGAATGAAAGTAGAAGCACAGCAGCTCCACAAATGCCTTGCATCTGCATATATTTGTATATATGCATGTAGGTTTGTATAAATAAAACATAGATATATGAAATTGAAAAATTCCAAAGGACACCGTTCCTAGACTAGCCTGCAAGTATGCAACGTATATTATTGAGTTCAAAGCATTTACAGTAAAAGCCTCATAACGGCAAAGAATTAAAATTGGTGAAGACCCCATGATGCTCTAAGCCGAGCCAAAAGAATTTAAAATACATGGAGTATCGGCTTTAGGGTATCAACCAAAACTGAGCATGCTCATACCCTGTTTGCATTAAATATGTGTTTATTTGTCAGGTCCGATTGTCTGTTTATGCATGCCGATCTTAGAGATTTCAAAGCTTTGGCTGGCTAAGATAAATATTATTTGATGTACATGTTTAACACCTCCACACATTGTTTCCGATGTCGAAGCAATGCCTCTTTTTGTAATGTTATGAGTTTTAGGTATTTCTTTTTTTTTTTAATTGGATATTTTTTATATTTTTTATTTTAAATGATCATAATAAATTCGAATTGGTTATTCGAAAAATTTTACTGCAGAAAGGAATCATAAACAAACCAAAACAGGATAGGCAATAGGAGAAGCAAGAATCGTTGCGAGGTCCTAAAAATATGCATCTTGGCCGTTATATCTCAATGTAATATTATATAATATGACATAGTCCGGGCTATAGAAATAAAAATTCTAAACGATTTTTGATCCGATATGTGATTTCTAGCTAATTAGTTTTGTTAGCACAATCGGATTCACAACTGTCAATATTAATAAGAATTCATTAGTCCCGTTTTGTTCGGGCGGGACAGTAATACCCTTAACTCTGGCAAGAGGCTTTTCAAAACAATAGATGAAAATATCTAAATTGCATACGATATGGACAGCAAACTTAGAACCAATGTATACATATGTATTTGTACCATGTACCCCTATATAGAGGGACTGGACTGTATCTGTAATATGCTTATCATATATCGGGCCCCTGCAGTCGTTTAAATGGCTTATTGTGTACGCATTTGGTGCACGACAAGAAGTCTTTGTGTCACTCTTTAAAAAAGGTGAGTGGAAACTCCTAAGTCTGCCTTGGAATTTTTGCTCATTCCCTTCTATGAAGTATTCTAATTTGATCACAATACGTGCTTTGCATTAAAGAAGTTTTTCCCAACTAAAAAGGATGACACTCATATTCTACGATTAACAGCTGTTATTAAAATAAAGGTAAATGAGTTAAGTTTTAAACAATCAAATATTTTTTTAATAATGGACAAATAAAGAATATGATTTGTATAGAAGCAATTAGCCGAGAGTATTGATTCTTCGGTACTTGGAAGTCAACTTTGTCCACATTATTGATAAAATATTGTCCAGCATTGTTCGTATTCATTTCTTGTATAAAGCAGACAAGTCTCACAGCTGCATTTATTTTGTGGTCTGGCAAATGCGTCAAAAGCCTTTACCCAATACTTTAACGAGTGTCTGGCGAGCTTCCATACAAGAATGTGGATATATACATATGTATATATGGGTTTTTATTTGCGCAACAAGTGTGGGTAGAATCTTAAATCGTGTGCTACTTTTCACTTACCTTTTGGACAATCAATTTCATTGTACATTTAGTTGCAGCATCCAGCAAGAAACGGAAAACCCAACCAGACGCAACATTTTATTACTTTTAGGTGATTAATTCATCTCGCGTGTCCGGAAAAGTTATATAGTCAAGAGATTAACTAAGAAGTCCTTGTTGATTATTTCTTCGTGTAGTTTCTATTATTTTCGGAACTGTTGTTGTGAAGCTGCTGGATTTATTCAGTCGCCATGCGCATTATGCTTAGAGTTTAAGCAGTTAAATATTGTCCTACACCGTAACCGGGCAAACAAACGCCTCACACTCTGCCACGCCCTTGGTGCTCAAACATTAATTGCAGTCGCCTTGTTGATTTGCCAATGTGTTTGCTCGCTTGTTTATTTGTTTATTTATTCGTTTGTCTGTTTGCTTGTTAATTTAAATTTTGGATTTGTTCACGCACCCAGCAAATGCCGCTGCAAGCTATTTGGGAAAGTTTCGCTGTTTAGTTTCAGTTTCAAGAGCTTGCCTTATTTACCCGCGAATTATTAGAGAGACAGCTGTCGAATCAACGCTCTGTTAAATTTATGGGCCGCCTGCGGCTGCTTAAATTATTGAATGTGATGTCTATTAAGTGCGCTGAGCGTCATATGCATATCAGCGGATATACATATACTATATAGATGCGGACAAGAGATACAGATAAACTTATTTAATGGGTGGGATGTTGGGACTTTGGCACTTGACTGCTGGGTTGTGTGTGCTATTCAAAGTGAATTCTTTATGTAATTAAATTTGGCATTTAGTTAATAAAAGTGGGTGAATTCAGTTGGCGAGTGAATTTATCTGCAATTTAAATTCACTCTTTCGACTTTTTGAAAACCAACGACAAGTAAATGCATTAAAATTGCATACAAATTGAAACTGGAGGAAAACAGAAAATTATATTAAACAGAATATCAAAGCGAAAGCTGGAAAGCTTTAATTTAAACACACAGCTCACACACTCACACCCACAGGCTCACACAAATACACGCACATACACATGCACAACACAGAGCAGCAGGCCTAAAATTTAGTTGCGTTGTGACGCCAACAAAATTAGGTTTTCTCTCCGAGCCAACTTGTTACGGTCGCAGAGGCACATCCACACCCGCACCCACACCTAGAACCTACACACCACACACACGCTGCTGCAGTGTGAGGGCCACTTGAAAACATTGCACAGTTTTTGGCGCCAAATGGCATTATGATTTGCCTACTCTCGATAGTTGTGGAAAGAGCACAAATTGTTCGCTTACAACTGGCGGCGTATACTTGATATTCACAGCACTTGCAATTGAGCATTTGGACGGCATTTCGAAGCACGTCGTTTGAAAATGTTCGCTAAACTGCAGTTAAGTTTTGGCCGCAGCAACAAAAATTAATGCAAAATTGTATACACACGACACGAGAATGACGGCTACGCCAACGACAGTGGCAACGACGACGCTGGCGACGACGACGACCAAACAGAAGAGCAGCAGCAGCAGCAGCAGCAGCGACAGCAGCGGCAGCAGGAACAGCAGCAGCTCATTGTTGCGCTTGCCACATTGAATGCGATGCGTTATGGCGGCGTTAGCCTGATGCGACGATGCGACTACCGGCCACATTTCAGCATCAGCTTCGTCGTCTCCGCTGTCGAGTTGCCGTCGCCGTTGCCGACAAACAATCGCACTCACACACAAACACACACACAGACACAAAGACACACTCGGAGATGAGCAACAGTCGACGCTGGCAGTGGCAGAGACGAGATTTCACTTCCGGATGCTCTCGTTGCTGCTCTCAAAACCGAAATTCGCCAGCTGTGTTTGGCTGCCTGCCGCACACAATAAAAGTTATGCAAAAGCCAAAATAGCAGCGAACAGCACCTAATAGTATGCAGCCCGAATGGCAGCAGCAGCGTCTGTGTGTGGGTGTATGTGTGTGTGTGTGTGTGTGCCAACCGCTGCTTGCAGCCCTTAATGAGCAACAACCTTTGCAAATCCCTTTAAAACTTGCAGCTTACTTTTAGGGGCAATACTTTCATTGCAGAGCTTTCGCAAAGCTTTCTGTTGGGATATAGGGGCAGTTTCCCCTACTCAGTTTATGGCACTATTTGGTCTGCGGGATGAAAGCTTAAAGCTATTTCTAAAAGCTCATGTCTAACGTATTTGAAATAAAGTGTAAAGTACGCGAAAGCTGTTATGATTCTCGTGTCCTTTATAAAGCTCATACGCACTGTAAGCAGTTACAATGTAGACCCTAGCAAAGCTTAGTGGGAACAACATTTCCTATACCTATAACACAGCTTTTCAAGCATAAACTATTTTAGCATAACTTTAACAGATCGCTAACATGTTACCCCTTACGGACGCTGTAATGTTACTCAAAATTATCTAACCACCCCTGCTACAGTAGGGGTAGCCAAAAACTCAACGATACTTCTGCAAAGTCGCAGAAATGAGAGTAAAAGTGGGGTGATAAATAAGAGAGCATTTACTGTACGAAAGAGCAGAGCACACAACCCCAGTCTGCAACTGGGGTAGCAGGCAAAATTAACTTTCAATAACATAGCGCATGTTAGGAAGTTGTGAATTTAAGCGACTAAATAGCGGCTGTAATCCCAGCGATGGAATTTCAGTCAGTTACAATCGGAAGGCGGCCCTCTTTTATTTATTACTTAAAAAGTAAAAGAGACTGGTAAAAATATAAATTTGAATGCTATCCATAAAAATGTCCTGATTTGTTAATTTGAAAGAACTTTGATATTCGATGGCTGTTTTTAGACGAGCTCTGCTGTAAACAGTTTTATAGCATCAAACGCTTCAGAATTTTATAGCTCAGCTTTCCTCAGCAAACGAGAGCGGAAAAGTGCAAAGCTTTGGTGTGGGTTGATTGCAACTATCATAAAGTTATGTTTATAACAGCACTTCTACTATAAACAGAACTATAAATAGACTGTCGACTCTCTACTTATGGCGTCCGCAGGAGCTGGCGACAATCAACCATTAGAAAGTGTTTGAATAATATCTTGTTTTTAGTACATCGTTTGGGAGCTCGCCGAACTATTCAACCAATTTGCGCTCACCTGTTCCTTAAAACTCATCATTAGGTCGAATTTAACTTGTGCTCTCCCCCAACGCGTAATTTTCTGCATGCTTAGCACTTTTTGCTCGACTTGTTCTATTGTTACCTTAATTTTCTAGCACTGCCCGCCATTTTTATGATATTCATGAGAGTTTACTCCTCTTCGGTGTGTGCGTGTGTGTGTTTGTGTGTGTGTGCATCACGTATAAATATTTTACGACGTCCTTCAGTCATTTACTTTTATTGCAATATTTGCTCACTCAACGTTTATGATGATCATTTTAAGCCATTTTTATGGGCAACTGCTGTGCGAATTGCATGAATCACGGACCCGCTACTCGCAGCAACACTCATGTGAGTACCCGTGCCCCAAGTGCCCTTAGGTGTTTGTCTGTCGTTCACTCTCTTCTCTCTCGCTATCTCTTTCACTCTTCTCTCTCGGTCTGTGTTCCCATCGCTGTCTCTGTCTGCATCCGCAATGTTGCTAAATATTTGGCTACCTTTGGCCACTTTGCTGCTTTTTATATAAATGGCAGCTCATTAAATTGCTGGCACCGTTTCCGGCTGTAGTAGGAGTCGTAAATTGGTCAGGTGTTTGCAGGGGCTTCGTTTCGTAGCCCTCTGGTCCCCTGCTCCAAATACTGTTGCATACTTTTGCGCACATTTCTAGCCCAAAATTCTAATTTGGTCAGCAAGTTGTCACATCATTTGTGCTGCTGGCCACGAATGAGCTGCAGCTCAGCCGGAGCCAACTTTAACCGGGCAGCACGACTTAAACTTCGGCTATAGCTACAACTGGCATTCGCACGTGCCGCCTGGCAGGCAACTGGAAACTATGTCAACTGCAACCTAAACATGGGCGCAAACGAGAGTAGAGGTTCCAAAACTATGCTAAAGTTTATGCCACTTTTGGCTTAGTACTTAAAGGACACGCTCGATTGCTTTCCGGCCTGTCCTGAACTGTGGCTCTGGCGCTCTCAATATTTCAGCAGATTTCGAGCGCAGCCGGGCTGAACAAAAAGTGCACTTCATTTGATTTAAATTGATACGATGTCAGTTTGAATTTCATTTAGAAAATGGCATGGCTAAAAATTTGCCAACCGCCACTTGAGCGACAGAACGAAGCGACAGCAAGAGCGGGAGTTATAATGGCCTGACCACAATTTCCCACTTGACAGCGGCCAAAAGGCATGCTCAAGTGCTTGGATACTTAAGAGCAAAATGTATTCATGTGAATTGGAGATGAGATTTTGAACTCGAGTTCCTTTTGTGAATTTGTACTTGACATTACGAAATTACAATTGCATTCTACACACAAATGTGCCAAATTTAAGGCAGACACTTAGGCGGACTTTGGCCAAAACTTACTTGGCTTATCAATAAGCATCTTTGGCTTACTGAAACGTATCTAACTTGTTTTTGCGCGGATAAAGTTTTGCTTTGCAGCCTTCTTGGCGGCACTCTTCCATTACCTGCCGAGATACTGGGCAGCGTCTGAAAGGCGGCGAGCATTTTTTTGTTAGATGGCAGATTTTTAGTGCATTTTTGTTTGTATCAATAAGTGTGTGTCAGATTGGAGTAGGCGCTCGGTTGAGCTCCAGTGAACTCTGTTGATTTGGCAAGTTACACACGATTGGGCAGCCCAAAACGAATCAGGTCAATATAAGTCAATTCCGTGTCTGATAGTAAAGTGAAGATGGTGTTTATTTTTACGCCCTACTGACGTAGCACAAGCAATAACTCAATTAAAGTTTATCACAACTGCTGCGATTATCATCAACGATTTCCTCCAAGGTCTTTCCGAATGAAAGTTATGCAATTTTTACTGTTTACAGAGCAAATGTTAGTCAATGACGCAATCGAATATTATTCAATTGAATGGCGAAAAACGAAGCACAAGTCTAGATTATTCACGTAGAAACCAAACGCGCTCACGCAGCTGCATTACCCTCATCCAAGTCCCCATCCACCCAGCCCCGAACAAAAACAACAGCAATGGCCATTGCAGGTCCGACTCTTCCCCTGTGCAAGCATAGTCCATTGCACACACATCGACAATGACAAGTACATGGGCATAATAAAGTCTTGGAATTTATTTTTATGTGCATATAATAGAGGGCAGCACGCCCACCCACACGCCCTTTCGTACAAGACCCAACGCCCAGTCATGCAGGCCGCCCCCAAGAGACGCATTTCATCTGGAAATACGGAAAATGTTATTTGCCTGAAAAGCCCGAAACTGAGAAGCGGGCACACGCTTGCAATGCCTCTACAAATGCGAACAACAACAAGAACAACAATAACAGTTACAAGGCAAAATAAACAGTTGTGAGGACGGACACGAAACCAAACCAATCCAAACCCTGGATCACAAGCTAGGGTCATGTAGTGCAGTGACTTACTTCGTGTCCAATGCATTGACCGAAACGTCTGGCAAAATGTCCGCAGCGAATTTTCGAATTTTGCCAATATTTGCGTAGTCATTCGAAGATTATCCTAATTGAGAATCTCGGCGTAAAATGGGGGGTTTTCAGAGCCCTTAGGGTTGATGCCGTGACGGGACCACCGATAAGACAGGTTGCACAGATAGATACATGTCCCAATGGGTGAATTGACAGGATGCAGGAAATGTCTGGGAGCGGAAGTAGGAAACAGCTGCAATTAAATGAGTGCACTGATAGGAATTATGCACAGCGAACTTCATGTCAATTACTGAATTTATGTTAAAGAAAAACAGAACATTTTTGAAATTTGTTTAATCAGCGAATGCTTGGCTGATATTTGCGAATATATCAAAGTTTAAAGCAAGCCAATTTGTAGCATAAGAGAAAATCAATTACGTATTTTCAGATCCACTTCCTGACAGCATTCACCAAATGAAGGACAAACAAAGAACCCTGACCACTTCGATGTCCTCCCCGTGACCATCCGATCTATCACAATTCATTACGAGCACAAGCTTCTAAGCAAAACATAAATAAACTTTTTGTTTTAGATTTCGTGACAAATGTACAAAATGTACAAAAATTGTAAGGCCATCAACTTACCCCCAACGACATTATCTTTAAAAGCAAAATATTTACACAGGCCCAAATCCAGACCCGAATGGGCCGCATGGACTGAACGGACAACTGGAGCAGGCCGGACAGGAAGCCGACTGTCGCAGCCAAAAAGGATTACTTATCGCATATTTTGACATAAGTTAAGTTCATCACAGAAATACGAGAGTCAATTGTCCAATGTCAGTATCGGTTGGGGGGAGGGTTAAGCCAACGGGCAGAAGCAAACAGAAAGGCAGCCACTTGCTCGTGTGATGGGTAAATTGTGATAAGCCGAACGTCCGACAGGATAGCCAACACCAGGGTTGAGGGTCCACCACCGATTGCTCCTTTGTTTATAGGTCTTCTACGCCTTGTTTATTTGCATTCGGCTGTTTGTATTTGCACGGAAATCGAAGCAGAAACTGGGCGGTGGTTTCAGCTTTGTACAATTGGCAAAAATCTGCACAATTGACAGCTTGGGGTAGCGGCAACTGAACTTGCAAAACAATTGATGGACATTCTGGACATATGCACGGAACTTGGCTTTGATTTCTCATACTTATTTCAAATGCGAGTGCTATTAATGCCTTTTTATAGCCCAAAAAGGGACGATGGAAAAGGATTTAATTCCAGTTTATATGTAGTTTAATTTTTAGGCTTCTGACTGCGATTGCATAAAAAGGGTTCCAAATCGCTTCGAATCCTTCGCATACAATTCTCAACTTTTGATTGTGTTCAAACTTTTTGCTGCTCGTGACTTTGACTGGAGAACTAGAAAAATCAGAGAAGAATAACAAAAGTATCTAGTTTTATAATGTTACACACACTTTGGCCAAATTTCGCCCAAAGCTGTAACTTTTCAGCGCCGTCAACTATCCCATTTGGATATACATGTACCACTGTATGCATATAAGCAAGTTTGTCTCAGAGTTGGCTGTTGGTATTAGGACATGTTGTGTGGTGCGCGTAGCACACACATGCTGACAGTCTTGAGGCAGCGTCGTATTCTCAGAAGCCATACGGAAGCCAAAACAAAACAGTGCAGAATAACAAAAGGCAACAGCGGCAGCTAACCAAGGAGTTGGGCCCAGACTCCGACGGCAGGAATGCTCTGACTACTCATCCACAGCCGGGCCTGGTTGTAAAGATATAAAATCAGACAACTGCAACAACAAGCAAACTACAAGAGCAGCCAGGACACTGTTGTCCTGGTCCAGGCCTGGTGCCAGACGTCTGGCTGCCTGACTGCCTCCTCTGCGCTCTGTCAGCTGCAGCGGCGATTTGTAGCGCCACAAGGATAATCACACTTTTAATCGTGATTTAAGTTTATGGCGCTGGGCGCTCGTTTAGTTTCTTGTTACCCGACGCGTTCCCTGCAAAGATTTTCAATTTTTTCCATGGCTTCATCAGCATCGAGGACAGGGCAACGAGGTCCAAGTGCCTTGTTAACTTGCCGCTTTCATTTTTATATTTTTTAATGATTTTTATTGCATAACTGGCGGCGTGTTTGGCCGTCTGCCATTGTCCTGAGCGGCAATTGCACTTTGCCACATTTTTCGTTGCCCCAACAGCCACCAACAGACGGCCATCCCATGATTTGTTGATGATGTAGCAACCAAGGAGAAAGTCGGTTGAATTGCAACTTTATTCAGGCTTTGCACAAAATACTTGCTGCACTATGAGGATATGAGATTCCCAGCATTATATTGATCTTTATCATTATATATATATATATATATAATTATAATCGTGCCCAGGCCCAAGTTGAAATTCAATCAAAAAAGAGGTTATTTTTAGTGTAAGTGCCCAGCATGGTCTCCTTTATTTTGCTGCAGCGCCGACATAAATCTTAGCCACAGTTTGCCACACCTTTGTCGAGCGTTTTGCCCAGTAATTTGTTGCTGTGTTTCCTGCAGCTAAACAAACTCCCATTCGCTCAAAGAGAGAGAGACTCTCTGTTTCCCGTGCTCTTTCCTTTGAAAATTATGAGCTCTCACATAAATTTCACTTACTGCCGCCGCGTTGGGTGCCAAGTTTGCCAGCCTGGATCCGAAACTGGAGCTGGGACTGGGACTGAGCTATAAGCACCTTTTTCTGCTGTAATTAGAAGGCAGTGGCAAGTTAAGGAAAGGCTAGTGGCCAACTTGAGCATTGAGAGCAGCTTCCTGTGGGATCCGGCAGTGAGATCGAGGGTCTGAGGCATTGGCCACTTGAAATGCAAATTGCGTGCAAATTATGGCAAACTGCCAGCCAAGCAGGCAGGTGAGCAAGTTTTTCTGATTTGTTGTGCCAGCAGAGGTAGAAATTATGCAGGAAAGGAAATATTACTTAGGGCTCGAAAGTTTTGTTTTTAATTGCTTGAGCGTCAATTCAATTTGTAACTCGAGAGTTAACGTCAAAGATGCGCCATGATGGAAAAACTATCATGAAACTGCAAAAATCGGGATACAATGATGCTTCGAACATACCCTATGATCATTTGTAATTACTTCATCAGAATTATTTGCATGGAATAGATAAATTTGTGTTTACTCACCGTTATTATGAGTTAGAAACGCATTTTCTGCTTCCGATGATGAGGATCCTTGTTGCTCGTTGTTGGCATTCGAGGATGATGATGAGTTGGAGAAGTCGTACGGATGAGTCAAGCTGTTGTTACCGCTCACAGCAGCAGAGGCAGCCAGCGCTTTAAATAGGTGTGCAGTGCGTTGTTGTTGTTGCTGTTGTGCCTGTTGCTGTTGTTGTTGTTGTGGGTTGTATGGATTGTTGTAGATGTTACGTGTGTCAGTCGCTGGCTGCAGCTGCTGCTGCTGCTGTTGCAGGTTATACTGTTGCTGCTGAAGCGTGTTATTAGCGCTCAGACCGTTCACCGTAAAATGGCGTGATTTTCCTGTAAGATAAAGCACACAGAGAAAAAAGAGAAAAAGATTATGGAATGGTACTTTAATCTGAAAAGTTGCTTGCTATATTTCTCCATTTAAAAAAAAATTCAGTCAGCAAAGTTGCAACAAAAATTAAACTTTTTGCCATGTCATGACAGTTGGTAGCGCCACCCGCACCGCAAAGGAGCCCCCGTTCCCCAGTACGCTTAATTGCATGCATTGAAATATGTAAATGTCCTGAGAGGGCAGCAGCATGGGCTGAAGTTTAAATGTGGCAGGTAGTGTGAGTGTGGGCCTGTGTGAGCCTCAATTAAATCATTTTCACTGCCATTCACGGGGTTTGAGGTTATGTTTTTGCTTCGTTTGCTTTGCCACCTATTGTTGCGTTTCACATATGAATTATGCATGGCAATAATAACAACAACAACAACAACAACAACAGCAAACGTTGAAAAAGGCAACAACTGTGTGTGTGTGTGTGCGTCTGTCTGTGTGTAGTTGTTGCTGTTTGCGGAAATGATGTTGACGCGGAAGCTGTAATAATGAAGCAGCAGCAGAGCTGCAAAATGTCGTCTAACGATGCCCGCCTCCGCTCCGAAAAGTATGCTAACCCCTTTCAATTTTCCAGCTCGGCCAAAAAGTTGTGCCCTGCTGCTGTTCCCGCCGCTGCTGCTGCCGCTGCTGTTGTTGCTGCTTTTGTTTCTTTTGCATATTAATTATGCATGTTTTGTTGGTGTGAAGGCATCAACACATTGTTTGAATTTTAAGCAACAAGCAGCAACAGCCCGAGTCCACCACATACCGCCATGTGCGCCTCCATTCTATCACTTTGTCAGTGCTCATTTTATACCGTGTACCAATCGAAAACTGACTAAAAGTGGTATACTGCACATGCATTGTGACTCATTCCGACTCCGTAAAGAATTGAACTTAAATCTAGGATATAATCTTTAGTATTCATAAGCAGCCCACGCAAATTTCATAACAATCGGTAATAGCAACATAAATTACAAATACTCGATGCTGGTTATAGAGTATTTCCTAGTCGCGCTCTCTTCACTGGACTACTCGTACCTGTTTGGATTGGCTTTTACTGGTTACCAGCTGTGTAAATATTAAGTGTGAAAGATAACGAGCTAATAACTCAGTTAATTTTTGTGAGCTAATGTGTTTTTGTGCATGCGAGTGTGTCTAGTTTATTAGATGGAAACGTTTTGCGCTGATTGAAGGACAATGAGTAGGTTTACAAGGACCATTTAGGATTCGGAATAGTTTTTATTGATTTTTGGAGCAATATCCTTATAATATATATATAAGATAATGAGCAATTAGCCGGCTAAGTGCATAATCACGCTTAATTACATCAATTTAAATGTCCCATAAAAACGAATTTCAATCTCAACACTTAATTTATGTACATCAAGTGTCTATAATTAGCTTAACATTTTCGAGAGCGTTATTAAATTGTTATTTGTGCGTGTGAAATGAAACTGTTTTATCGCTTTATTTAATTTATAATGGAAACCATTGGAATATCTGTGGTTATCAATCGATTGAGCGGCCTCGCTTTCTCGAATGCGTGTTGACCTAAAAACTATTGCATTTACATTTTCAAATTAATAAATTATTTACTGAATTAATATATACAATTTACTTGAGGTGGGCTTTAAAAATACATTAAAAAAAAGAAACAAGAACATGAAACTTTACCCAACTCTTTTTGCCTGGGTTTTGGGGCTGAGCTCTTGTTAATTGGCAGCATTTTAAGCATCGATTGTTAATTGCCGGGCTTCATTGCATTCAGCTTGGAGTGAAAAGTTTGAAGCACTTTCGTCTGGCAAAAGTTTCGCATTAAAACAATGGAACAATGCATGCATACTTATATATAGATTTATTGAAGAGAGAGAGGCAGAAAATTAGCTGTATAGTGTTTTATTATTTGCACGCTTGCCGAAACTTTAACACACTTCTATCAGCCAATCTTTGGAGGCGCCCCAAAACCATTTGCGTACATAAAATATGCGCCACTTGTCCCTTTAAATGTGCCGTTGATAATTCGAAGGCAAACAGAATTTAGTACATTTCCATTTCAGTCATCGCTTTACATGTGCCCGGGGCTATTTTTATATATTTTGCTTTTAACAAAAATTTGCCAAATTTACACTTCACTAACAACCACACCCACACACACGCACACGCACCATCGCACTATTTACAACAACAACAAGCAAGCATTTCAAAGCATAACAATGGGCCAAGTGTGATTCATTTTCAGTTCCGTGCCGTTTCGGGGGCGGGGTGCAGCCATGAAGTTGAAAAATAAATAAGGCAACATTCAATGCAAATTGGACTATTTACGCAAATTTTATTGCCAAGCACTTTTATATTTATTTCGTTGTTTTGTTGTTTTTGTTGGTCCTAGTTGGCCCTGCCGCCACATGTGGGCAAGTGTCCGTATCCTTGGAGCATACTTTATTCCTCTTGCTTTCCCACACTGGGAAATCGTTGGCCCCAAGCGTCTAGTAAATCAGGCAATTTGAAAGGCGCTCCCACGACTTTCATTTTTATGTTGTTGTTGTTGTTGTTATTGTTGATGTTGTTGTTGTTGTTGTTATCATTGTTGTTGGCGCTAACCCTTAGCTAACCTTTTGGGGTTACTCGTGGCTCGTCTGCTGCAGAAATTATGCGATTTGATGTCATTATTTTGTCGCCAAACGACGCGCGCCTCACTTGGCAATTGCCAGACTTTCATCGGTCGTGCTTGGGCCTGATTTCCTTGGCTGTGGCCTGGACTTAAAAGCGTTTGCAACAAAATGTGTTCTTTATTGACATTTAGAGGCGACGCCGATTTGCGCCACGTCAACGAGTTGAATCGTGGCCTGGAGCCCTGTCATAAAGCTGGCTCCCGTTGGGGGATTTACCAATAAATTCGTTCTAGTGAAAATTTATTGACATTGGCTTTTAAACCGCGACGCGTGCTGCCAAAAGATTTTATGGCCTCTGATATGTCGGAAATTGACATTGAGTTTGGGCATAACTGACCTTTAAGGTTCCAATACGCTAGGCACGAAAAAGTCGATAAAGTTAAATGGACAAATCAAAATGTTATCCAAAGATGCTAAATAGCTGAAGCCAAACATTTTAGTATGCTACAGCTGAATGTTTAATTTGCTAATAGACGAGCAAGTTTTAAATTTTCTATTGTTCACATAACATTGTGTTTTTTTATTTACGAGCATTGAGTGATACAATTTTGCAAATATAAATACAATTAGATACTTAATTTGTATAAAATAAATACAATTTTGCTTCTCTAAAAAAATGCAGCATATGTGTACTACAGCAATTAAGCAATGCAAAGTAAACTTCAGCCGCTTACATTTAAAATGCCAATATTTTACGGCATATGTTTAAGAGCAAAGGGAACAGATTTGAAAACAACATGCTCGGTAGCGCTTAAAATCCGCAAAAGCCACCGTGGATTCATCAGAGGCGGACTGACATAATGTAAAAACCCACCGCCACCAGATACCCAGCGGGCAAATAAGTTACTTATCACACAAAGAGGCCGCCGAGTGCCAGAGCGGATGAGCTGCGGCAAGGACACTGTCATTGCTTATCGGCGTGTTATCTGCTGCCGATTTGGCCGCCGCTGCTGCTGCTTTCAGTGATGCCGCTGCATGTGCTCAGCAAACCGCGAAATGGAATCCATAGATCAAGCGGGCAGCGAGAGAAAAAAATAGAAGACTGAATCAACTTGCATTGATAAATTAAAAGCAGCCCAAATGTTTGCTATTGCTTTGACATGTTTGACAACAATGGAACTGCGGCAGGGGATCTGCGCGGCGGGAAGGGGGCTGTGAAATGTGGAAAGCGGAAAGGAGAGCGCGGACTTAAGCCGCTGACAAATGCGATTGCCTATTGAAATTGAAAAACCAGAACGAAGCCCAACTCAACCCTTGAGGGTTGCCTGCTTGGCCCAGGCATTTGCATTGATTTCAATTAATTTGCTTGTTGTTCTGCCGCTGGCCGCTGTCCCCGATCCGAAGTGTGGTCCGTGTTGTGTTGGTTTGCGTGATTGTAATTGATATTTGGCTTGGCTCGGTGTTGGGTTGCTTCTAATTTTGATTTTGGTTCTGGATCTGATTCTGGTTCTGGTTCTGGGTGCTTGCCTTGAGTCAAGTGCGTCCTCGGCCACCCGCACCGTGTCTGGGGAATTATGTAAATGCCAACATGCATTAGAGACGCGACAGACTTTGGCAACTTCTTCCTCGGCTCACCTCTAAGCCGTTTGGGGAGCATTGTCGCACTTTGCATTCCTCGCGTTCTATGGAATTATTCAGCCCACTGACAGCGCTCAGCTGTGCGAATTTCTGTCCAGAGGGTGACAACAACCAACTGTCATTGGCAGCCAGTCTGCTTAGATACGAGTACTAGTTACAGCAAGGCAAGGTGTTGGGCAACCCGACCCGGCAATCCTCTTTGTCTCTCCAAGTTTTGCCTTTGCGGATTTGTTTGGTTGCGTCAACAGGGGCTCGCTTTTAGTTTTGTGAATTTCAAATGCGGGGACATCTGTTCAAGTATCTCAATGCTAATGCGTTTTATGCGAATTTCTTGCAAAGCAGCCACTTTCCTGCAGCTTTTCGCATGACTTTATCACACTGCGATACAAGGATTAGATGGCGCTTCAAATGGGAAGTATCATTTTGTGATGATTAGAGGCTTGAGCTTAGTAAAGCCACTCTATAAAAGTTTTCATCTAACAAGAAGAATCGAACTGTGAAGACATCTCTTATTTTGACTGATGTCTTCCCAGTAAAAATACGCACTTTCAAAGTGAAATATTATCGATTTCGTTCTCAAATGTTTGTGCGTAATTTTCAATCCTAATGACTACATTTGCCTGCCCCTGCCGGCAAAAAGAGGGAGAGCCAACTACGAGTATAGCAAAAGCCTGGTCCGCAGGGTGACATTTGACATATTCAACTCATTAAACCAACATTGAGAGATGCTTAACAATGGTGGGCATAAGCAAAAAGCAGTTTGAGATCGCCGGCTGCGACTGTGACTGCGGATGTGTTTGCCAGGCTAATAATAAACACCCGACAAAAAGCGAATTCAAAGGCAAATGATGAATGCGAGAGTGCGAGAACAATGGCCACAATGGCAACAGGATCAAAAATCAGTAACAAGGGCCGACGAAGGAAACGTGGAGGGTTCATTAAAACAGCGTCGCAACCATTCGTTGGCCGGGGTGCAAAAACTACCCTTGGCCTGGTGAGATCAAAGCAACTGCAACTGCCATTACCAAATTTTTTATGCGAGTAGTACGCGCAGCCAGCAAAAGGAAAACTTATTACAAAGTTGACATTGTGTCAAACACGAAATAACGAGCCAAAGGCGAGACGCACACGCGTCCTGGCCGAGGGACTGTGGCACACCTTTTACTGAATCCCGTCGAGCGTCGTGCGGTTCGCAGTCGCAATTATTGCGTTTGAATTGTCAACACCCCGATGAGCCATGGCTGCGGTCAAAACCGAAACGCTACGGGCGATGGCGAGTCCCCACCCCCCGACCTCAGCCTGGGCCTCTGCCTCCGCTTCCACCTCTGCCAGCAACGACTGCTCGTCGCTCCCGGTAATAACTTCGTATGTGTTTAACGCGTCGGGCGTCGATTGTTACAATAACGTCGCCCACAGCGCAGATTTACGCCTCTAACGAGTCTGATGAGAGCGCCGAGGATGATGATGATGTCGTCGGGTTGCTGCCCAGCGGACAGCGACAACATGTATCCCAACCCCAACCCTCACATCAATCCCATATCGAACCGAACTGAATTCGAGCCCATCCTTGCCATTTATGTGCAGGTTTCGCTGATGACCCAACGGAGTTGTGGGAAATGTGTCATTATTTTTAACAATTTTTGTATTTGTGTGCGTTATGTTTGGCTTTTAGCACCTTCTGTAATTTATGACTTTTGCTCTCGGTCATCGCTGATAGCCCTTGATTATAATTGGGGCAGCTGCCCCCGGCAATGGAGCCTAAGGGCAAAAATGTTCGTTGGTGGTTGATTTGCTAATCATCATGAAAAGCTACCGATGGCAAATAAAGCATTAACAACATGGCTGCAAGCCCAAAGAAGTGGCACACGGTTTGAACCAATGTTTTTGCTATTGGTTCGGTTCGTTTCTCAATAATTAAATTTGGTTTTGGCTGACATTTTTTTTAAATATATACAAAATATGTATAATTTATTATTGAAATAAAATAATTAATTTTATTTTATTTTTAATTATTATATACAATATATTGAAGAAATCTCCGCAATTTATTTTATTATTTTGATTTTGGGATAAAAATATATATTTTAATATGGAAATCTAATTTACATGATAAGCAATATATTAAGGAAAAGTGAAGTTAACAAATATCGAAAGAACCGAGAAGTTCATGCAAGGTAATAATCAACTTATGCGGGAAGTCAACACCATATTCAGTGATACATTTTTTATAAATTACAAAATATTTATTATTTGTTATTGAAAAAAATATATATATAATTTTCTTTTATTTTTAATTATTATATATGTATGTATATAATATATTAAAGAAATATCAGCCATTAATTTTATTTATTTATTTATTTAGTGATAAAAATACATTATAAAATATGTAAATCTAATTCATATGATAAACAAATTCTTAAGAAAAAGTGAGGGTAACGATATTAATAATAATTTTAATTAGTATATTATATATAGAAATATCGAAAGAAACCGAGAAGTTCATGCAAGCTAATGATCAACTTATGCAGGAAGTCAACACCATATTCAGCGATACATTTTTTATAAATTATAAAATATTTATTATTTGTTATTGGAAAAAAAATATATATAATTTTCTTTTATTTTTAATTATAATATATAATATATTAAAGAAATCTCAGCCATTTATTTTATTTATTTATTTATTTATATAGTGATAAAAATATATTCTAAAATATGTAAATCTAATTCATATGATAAAACAAATTCTTAAGAAAAAGTGAAGTTAACAATATTTATAATAATATATATTAGTGTTTTATAGATAGAAATATCGAATGAAACTGAGAACTTCATGCAACCTAATAATCAAGTTATGCAGGAAGTCAACACCATATTCAGCGATTGATTTTGCAATGGAAATTGCTAATGACAATAGAAAGACTGTGGAACTTGTAATACCCACTCATTCATCAACAATTCAGGCACGGATTTTGATTCACTGCATTTGCCAGCGGACAATATGCCAGGACCTCAATGTAAATCGAAACACTTCATCAACTTACAGCTGAAGAGCACACAAATGAAGAAAGACCTCCCGATTGGGTGCTAGACAGTCGGACTGTCCGACAGACAGATGGACAGAGATGATATCTGGCAGGCAGCCAATAAATCAGATTTATTGGTTTTCAAAACAGATTTTCAGAACAAAACAGCAAACCACAATGCGAGTAAAACGAAATGAGTGAATTTTTTTGCCATGGGCAACACATTGCCATGGCTGTAGAGCGCTACTTGGACCATATGGCATGATTCGAGGATTCAAACTATTCGTGGGCTTCGGCTGGAAAATCCATCAGAAGTGCGGCCGTTGCTGCTGCCCTCACATTGATGACACAAAGCGTGAAAGGATTAAACGCGGCCAGGAACAATAAAAGTTCATCATCGCTGAGTATGAAGAGACGGCCGGCAGCGCGCTCCAGCCACAAGCTCTGGCAATTTGTCGCTCGTTTAGTTGAGTTGTGCGACAAAAATAGAATAAATGGCACAGATAATGAAAAAATGGACAGCTGGAGTGTGCAGCGTAAATCGCTGTAGAGGACTGCGGCCACGTCCTCGTCCACGGTGGGGCCGTTGGGCAGGTCCTGGTAATCCGACGATTAATTAAAAACGCTGTCTTTGCTGTAAAGGGCTTAAAATTGAAATTGATTGCCGCAGTGCACAGATCGCCTGGCTTATGTAAAGTTTGTGCAATTTAAGCAAAGTTGTTTATGTTAAATAACGTAAATATAAATAACGATGCTCCAGTGCGGTGCCTTTGGCGAAAACAATCACATTTATTACTGACAAAATTCTCTGGGGAGCTAAAATCATCGGCGGGGCGCAGAGAACAAACTCATCATCATCACCATCAACACCAACACCTGAAAGAAAGTCGCTTAACAAGCTCTCGACTCCCCAGGGCCATATGCCAAAAAAATGAGCTACAAAATAAAAATAAAGCGCCTAAAAAGTAAAGAGCGTAAATATACAACAACAGAAAATCGTGAAAATTCATTTAGGCAAAGTTTTTACACGAGTAAAAAGTTAAAGACAAATGCGATGAAATGTCAGACGCGCTAAGCAATTCTACGTTTTTATTTCTAATGAAGTTTTTCCATTTTCCACCCCCTCAATGAATAACTCCTTTTCCCTGCCGCAGCTGAGTTAACCCCTGAATACTTTTTGATTGGATTGGATTTTGGTTTGTTGTTCTTTCCACTCGGCGAGTCGTCTTTTGGTCTAATTTTGCGTGTTGTTGATTAGCTGCATAAATATTGATGTTGTGGCATCGAATGGATATGAATGTATCCCCCGGAACTGCTTAATAGAAATGGTTCTCATGCAAATGAACGTAAAAAGCCGTACACAGCTTCTCCAACAGACACACACGGATCAGTACACATACATGACCTGGGGTTCCCAAAAACTACGCAATCAAGGAGGTTTTTCTTTTTTTTTTTTGACCTGGCTGCTTATCAGCTTCAACCCCCAGGAACAATAAAAAGCCATGTCACTTTCTCATATCAATTAGTTACAAGCGAGTACACTTGATTCATTAGCGTGATAATTACAACCAGCCAGAGGAGACGCAGGACGACAAGGATGCTGTTGATGAGAACTTGACGTGCTTAGAAGTTTCCCACGCAGCGTGGGGAATCGAGAACGCAAAGGAACAAAAACAAAAGTCACTTGGTCATGATGAGACCGAAAATAATGTCAACAATTTCAACGAGGTCCAGAGAAAATGAACAGTTAAAGCTTAAAGTCATAACAGAGAAAAAGTGGAAATGGAAATACAACTGAAAATGGACGTGGAAATAGAGATGGAGATTAAGTCAAAGCTAACTGCTGCGACAACAAATTGCTGCTCAACAAAGCATGAAACTCAATTCTTGGCCAGGTAGCGCTAAAAAATGTTAAAGGAACAACAACAATCAAGCGGAATTGCATTGGATGGCCCGGCGAACCCTTCTATGTATTTAATTGGACTAGAAAGCCGAACGAGCTGTGGCTTCTTCTTTAAAGTGCAAAAATTGACTGAATATTGCACAATAGGATTTTGGCTGATGTCTGTTGCCAAGACAATTGATTTCTACGGCCATAACTCCTTCTCGATACCCTTCGTTAGATCTATCTGTCACACACACACACACACACACACACAGAATGCTGTGACACACCTTTAGATTTTCGCCTGCTATTTTCGATTCTGAATTCGCGACGCTTTGCTATTGATTTGTGTAAAATTGCAGATTTGGAACTGCGGAATCAAATGCGAAGCCACCCTTAACTCGCGTTCCCCTGGAAATTGAGTCCTGTTTGCTCTTTGTTTGCACTAATTGCAGCTTGTCTGTTCGCTGCTGTGAGGTTAAGGCCTTAGGGAGGATATTTGCTCAGTAGATTTGTTCACTGGTTCATTTTGAAGGCCTTTTGGGATTGATTAGAGAACTTCAGCAGAGTTCATTATGATGTGAAGTGCTCTAAATTTATATATAATTTCGCAAATACTCGTAATGGGATAATCTTCTAGTCAAATATTAAATGTTTGCTAAAATGATTTAAGAACTATTCCCATGCAAAAGTTTTCCTGACTAGAGTTCTAGTGGACTTTACTGACCCAATGACACCAGGAACCAATATTCAATTTGTACATAGCCGAGATATAATGCAATTATCACATAACTGTTTTGCCAGCAGCTAAGCAATTATTGAGCCTAGCTAGATACGGCCCTAATTTCCCTTCCACTTGCGCTCACTGTTTAATTTCCTTTCAATTTATGCTAGAAATCGAGGTCGTCGCCGATAATGCAGCACACACGCCGAAATATGAGAGCCCAGGCCGTGGGCAACAACTGAAAGCCAATTTGCCAGAATGATGATGAATAGCTATTGATGAGCTGACATCACATCGCATCTAAAAGAGTGAGATAGATAGAGAGAGAGTGAACGAGAAACGAAAACACTGGCAAACACTGAAAACGGAGCTGGAACTGGAACTGGAGCTGAAGATGAAGCGTCAGCATCGTTCACTGTAGTCAAGTCAAGTGGCAGACGCATATCAATGGACGACAGCAAACAGCAAAAAGTGTAGGGCAAAAAATTGTGCTTCAAGTGTCAATCAGTGACAAGGCACACACACACACACACACACGTACACAGCCTCACAATGAGGAGAGACGAGGAGCACAGAGCACACACATACGCACATGTGATGCAGACTGCTGGAAGCTAATCGATTTATGTTGTAATATTCAAAAAGTTCCCCATAAGGACACCGAGGACAGCCGGCAGCGAACTAATCCAGTGGCACTCCCCCGTGTCCCATCGTTGTTATAATTTCTCCCCAGCCAGCGAGGCAAAGGCAGAGGCAGAGGCAGAGATACAGAGGCCACGGCCACGTGTTTGACTCTGATTTGAAGCACCCTGTAACTGGGTATATAGGGCCCATGATCCATCCAACGCCATCGGCCCACAGACAAGGAGCCAGGGGACATGTGTGTTTATCAGAGTTTATTCTGATGTCGGTGTCGGTGTCTGTTTATCTGCCTTCGTTTGTCGCATTAAAATTGAATAAAAAATCAATCTCAATTCTAGCATAATTTGATTCCTGCCTTCGATTATGTATGAGTGTGTTTCTATATATGTGTGTGTATGTGTGTGTGCCTAAGTGTGTGGGATCAGAGATTGGCGCTTTGGATTGGGGGCAAATGCAAAAAGTAAATAAATATTTAAATCATAATTTGTATACTCGGTAAAATTGATGAAATGATTGAATTGGGGCATCACATTGCCATTATACAAAACTCAAAAAATGTATTTATAGAAAGGAAAAAATAATTCAAACTAAAAAGAGTAATAAAGAAGAAATAAATGTGTGTTTACAAAACAATATGTAAAATCTTGAGTATAGATACTAAGCTCTTACGTCTTCAAGTATTTAATCAACTTCGAAGCACAGATGAATCTCTTACTGGAGCTTAGCACCAAATTCACTTTGCACGAATGGCCCGCCAACTTTTTTATCCTTGGGTCTTATCCTCATATGCGAGGAAGACACATACAAATGGGAAAGAGTGGATTCTTTCGGCTGCGTTTATTCCAATGCATTTAATAAAGTGTTTATTTCTGTTGCAACAAATTTGCCAACTCAATGCAGCGCGTAGTAAAAACTCTTGCGGAAAAAGTAGACGACGAAAACAATCCGAGCTGAAACCTGAGTACGACACAAAGGAAAATTGCTTTTCCGCTACGCACACACGCTCGCACAAGTTGTGGAAAATACCTAGCACGCTTCGTGGCGGCGGAAATATGTGGGCAACGCATCCGCAACAACCCTCCAACCCTCCCTTTTTTCCCAAAATGGAGACAGAAAGCGCTTCAGTGCTTTGGCTAACCCATCGAAGTTTGCCCGATGACGTATATCCAGGCGGACGATTTGGTGGGCGTTTGGCTGCATTCCCTGTCAGTTTTATTATTTTGGGGTTTCAGGTTGGGGGCGCAAGTTCCCACCAGCTGCGCGTAGCACAGTTTTATTTCAACTCAATTTTTACTTTTTACTTTTGTTTTCTATTTGTCTTTCGGTTGGTTGGGGGCTGGCGTTGAAGTCGGAGTTGGAGTTGGAGTTGGACACGCTTGGCATTCGGCTTGAGTGGCACATTATTTGATGATGCTTTTCGCGATTTTTTCGCACTTGAGTGGCTGATTTTTATTAGTTGAATTCTTTACGGTTCCGCCTGTGAAAGTTTCAGTTTCTTGCTTCTATTCTGTCGTTTCCTCCCGCTTTTCTCGCTTTCAATGCCGTCGCACGTTCTGTTGCTTTTTGTTCCGCAAAACTTTTCTATCCGTGGCTGGGCAAACAAAGATTTTGAAATATGGTAGCAAAACTATTTGTTAGATGGTACGAGCAATTCCTTCTCGGCCTGACCTCTGCAGTAGATCATTTTGGCTGTGCGTTTAGTGGGGCTTACGCCAATCTCGGCTGGAAGAATCAATTTTTATTTGATGACAAATGGAATGAATTGAGCCTTCCTCTCACGCTTACCCGCTGAATACTCAGATAATATCATTGTTCGCTTATCGCTCAATTGTCAAGTTAAAGCTGTCGATTGTCAGGCGACAGAGTGGGAGACGTCCCCCCTTAAGAAAAACGCGAAGTCTTGATGAAGAACAGCGGAGGCAAAACAAACACACGGAAATGAAAGTTAATTTGAATACATTACCAATTCTAATTACGATTTTTCAAGTGCAATAAAGAAAACGACGACAAAAACGGCAGCAGTGCGAAAAAGACAAATAAGTACGATGGCATGAATAAAATAATATTGGCTGGAGCCACTGAATTGGTGGGATAGTCACGCCAAGCGATGGTGTCGGGGGTGTCGGGGGGAAAACCACGAAGCATTCAAATTGGAATTTCAAAAAGCGAATAGACAACAAGGCAACAGACAGACGGGCATTGGCAATAAGAATGAGAATGGAAACGCAAATGGAATTGGTATGTGGGTGTCAGTGTTGGCTGACCAAAAGATTAGCTGAAATGGGCCAAGGAACAGCTGGGGAAGCTGTGAGTTTTCACAGCCAGTGACAGGAAAATGGCGGCAACTACGAACCGAATTTGAATAATTTTTGTTTTTTTTTTCTGCCGGCAGCATCTGCACAAGTGGCAAATGCATCGGATAGACGGGAGAGAGCCAAACTTGTAGGGATTCGCATTTCATTTTATTAAAAATTCAAATACTGTGCTTATCGCTTTAGAAGCCGGCTCAAGGCACCTGCAAGAAGCAGCAGGAATCATCCAGGCAGTGCACACCCCAATCGCCTTTTAGCCACAACAACTTTCGCTATGTGCTTTGCTTATTATGCAGAATTTTTTCTTGACTCTGTCTGTCCATGGCCAAGGTCTGGCAGCAATTTCATATGCCTCATGCCACAGCGAAAAATTAGAAATGAAAATTAAGTAAACATTATAATATGTATGTTGCCACCTGGCTGGGCCTGGCTCTGGGTCTGGGTTTGCGGCTGGAGCTGGGTCAGCCTCCCCAGAAACTGCTGCCATCGAATCCATTTGGGCTTCGCCTTGGCAAATAAATGATAAGCATTACATTTGATATTCATTATTTGATAACGTGTAATAAGAAATAAAAATAAAACGCCAGCGGAAATGAAAATGTTGGCGGCGTCTGCATGCTATGCCAGAAGGAACAGGTAGACGCGGATACCAGCCAGGCCCAGGACCAGACAAGTTGCAGGATTAAATGTTTGCATAAGTGAAATATGTTAAATGTTATGATATGTGCGGTCTCCCGCCTGCCGTTATCCTGCTATCCTGCCGCTGCCTGTATGGCTTTTGATTTATGAGATTAAAGTGATCCGAGTGTGAGTAGTAGATGAGTTCCTTTCCTTTATTTTTTTTGCTATTGAATAGTAAACTGAAACCTGGTTCTTTGTTAGTTGAAGGTGAAGGAGTCAATGTGGCCCCTGTCACTGTAGAATAATTACGAACCTATAGCGTTTTTATGGCTCTTTTTGCGAGCGTGCAATGACACGGCCATTCATCACATTAGTCGGACAGACCAATCCATTTAAAAGGCCATAAGAACAAGCAAATGTATGCACAATGCTAATGTCGACCATTTCAATAGCTAAACGGCATGCAAGAAATCTCGTTGGTTTTTTTTCGTCCTGTCTGCGACTCCAAAATACACTCAATTCAATTTGTATGTTATGAGGAATGAGAAAAATACAAGTTCAAAGTCGATGTTGCAATATCTAAAGAAGACAACAGAAAGCTCGGGTAGAGCCAGTAAATAAAAAATATAACAATTAAATATTTAGTTAGGTTTACAATTTTTAATTCAAAGGTTCAGTGTGATACTGTAGAAACTCCTAAACAATGGATCGTGAGGCATGCAATGCCAACAAGTCAGAATGACGGCAATGCGACAGGACAGGAGCAGATCCAGATCCAGGCAAGGCCACCACCAGCAGCGGTGCACTTAAGTTTATTGGATTTGAAGTGATGTCTTCTCTGACACAGCCGGGAAACCTCACTGCAGAAAGAAGCAAAATTGTTGGTGAAAATTGTGTCGGCACACGCACAGAAAATTCAGTGGAAACTCCTCACTTAAAGGGCACGAACGAGTGGCAGTCGCAGGTGCACCACGGCGAGGGGGGTCGTGTGTGCGCAAAGCGTGAAATTATGAGCCCTTTAACAGCAACAACAACAACAACAACAGCAGCAGCAGCAACAGCAACCGTGGGTAACGAGAACGTCAACGACAAGCTTAAGCTGCTTAATACATGCCAATGGCAAGGGGTATGCCGGGCTAAGAAAATAAGGGGCCGGAGTGGAATGGAAAAGCGAAAGTGTCAAGGATGCGGCTGCCGTTTCATAGTCAAATTAAATTGCTCACTAAAACAGCGCGACGTGAAGTCGACGCTAAAGTAAAAGGATAATGTGAGCATAAAAACATTTTTAATGAAATCGAGACGACTTCCAACTGGGACAACAACGGAGTCGGAGTCGGAGTCAAAGACGGAGACGGAGACTGAAACTAGGGCCGGGTCTGGGACGGGGACTCTAAAGATGTTTAAGTCGAAGTCAGCGTCTAAAAATGTAACAAGTGAGTTTTAAATTAAACGCTTCTGAGTGAAGGGGTGACGTGTTTGGGGTGAGGTGCAGTTAGGTGTTGGCCCTGTTTTGTTTGCGTGTTTGCCAGTGTAATTTCTTTCGGCTGCACATTATTTTCATATCCCGCTTAAAATTTTAATTAATTTTCAGCTTGATTGCGTTTTAAAGAGGCCGCTGGTTTACGTCTTCGCAAAGTTCTCCACGCAGTCTCTGGGGCCTGGGAATTTATAGTTATTGTGGTTGAGTGTGTGGGTTTCGCCTGGGTTACTGTGGTGCCCTTTGACTTTGTGCAGAGCAACAAATTTTGGTTTGCAATTATTTCGACAATTTGTGCTTAAGTGGAGCCCTTAATTTATTTTTGGTTTTTCACCGGCCTTACAAAATATAAACGAACCCCATCATCAAATATACATTCTTATTAGATGCACTTTGTAGATTTACCTTTGCTGGTATGCCTATCCAAGTTTGGATCTTTTATACCTGAAATAAAATGAAAAAATATGATAAGTAACTGCTATGCTCTTTTATACCCTTGCAGTGGGTATGTAAATGTTTTCAATAAATATGTTACATATAGAAGGACACCACTCTAATCTGATCTTTCAGTTTCATGGTTATCTATATAAAGCATTTCGAAGGTCTTTCTTTGATTCATTATATATAAATATACCGACATTTTTATAAGAACGCCAACATGTTAAATTGTGTAAGTGTATTTAAGTTTCGGCCCAAGAAAACTGGTCTTTTTTGTTTTCTATGTTTAATCGTTGTCTTCGAAGTGCAAATTTAGTCATTTATCTCTGTCAGCTGGCAGAAACCTATGTGGGAAATTTGTCTGTCTGGTCGACACATTACTGGAAGACCCAAACCCAAAGCCAAGGCGAGGACACGTTGCATTGTTGCCCACTCGCAACAGCTATCAAATGTTAATCTTAATTAATTGTTACTAATTACATGCTGCAACACGGCAAGAGGAGCGTGTTCCTAGAGCTGGAAGTGAAGGTGAACGGAAAAAGGAGGAGCTCGAGGAGCAATTTGAAAACGTTTTGGGAAAACAGTTTGTTGGCACAAACATTTGAAAAGCAGCTGCAGTCATCAGTTACCCACTAAGAACCGTTCGTGAAACTCCTGAGTACTGATCTCTGGGATGTGTCCAGCGAAATGTCGCACATCATTCCGCAGTTGCCAAATGGGGTAAACGGCACATAATTGACGGGGAAATAAAAGTCGAAATGTTGGAGTCAAAGGACGCGCTTGAGGAAATGGCAAAACAAACGAGTTCTTTTGGCATCGAACTCAAAGATAAAAGCACTGAACCCAGTCGCGTGTTTGTGCAACTTCTAATTAATTTTTCGCAAATATCTATGCCATAACGGAAATGAATTTAAACTTTTAGTGCAGGCGGAAGTGGAAAGTCCCAGCCAGAGTTGCATTTGCTGCAATTGTTTCGTTTTGTGCTTCCGCCCAACCCGTTCGCCCTTCGCCATGTGGCCTTTACCCGAGGAGTTTTTGCTTTGTTTTTGTCGACTTGGCAGCATTTATTGTTATGCCTTTTCAATGACTACAAAAAAGAAAACAAAGAAAAAAACCAGAGGAAACAGGCGTCAAACGTTGGGGGCCACAGAACCATAAAATCGAAAAAGAAGAAGAGGTGACGGAATAGTTGTCTGTCTGATGAGTGGGCTGCTCTTAAAGCTGCCTAACTGCTTATTATTGTATGGAAATATAACTTCCAGTCGCTAATGCTGTTATTATTAGCCTTTAATGGTCCTTATTTTTTCTTAACTTGAAAGCAGTTTGCGACTCTGCGGTTTTATTTTAATTTAATTCGCCGTTTAATTAATTCCCAGTTATCACCACAGAACAGTCAACGGCTCATCGCCTGGCTCTTTGTGGCGCCCGTTGCCTGGTCTAATGGCGTCTAGCCGGCCAAAAAAGATTGCACCAATGAAAGGTCTTGTGGGAAATGCTCGCACATACCGCAGACATGTCGAGATGGCCCCCAAGTCGAGAGCTTAGCACATAAACAGTGCGATAAGCAGAGAGAGGGACAGTTGAGAGAGAGAGAGAGAATGAGATAATGCGGTTTGCGTTTAATTGCAGTCAGCTGCTTAGGTCTGACATTGTTTATCAGGCATTTCTCCGACGTCAAAGACCCAACTAACGTTTAAGGATTGAATAAGGTTGCTGCAGCAAAAGCTTTAACACTGTTTGAACATATTAAAGTCTTGTATATCATTTCAAACCCCTATTATTAGTCCCAATATACCCAATTTGGACCATAAACGAATTAAGTTTATCTATGCGGTTTGTCTTTCAAGAATTCATAAACTTTTATTAAGTTGAGCTAAGAAGAACATAAATATTCGAACTCCACAACTATTTGCCTTCCAAACCTGACAGTTGCTTGTTTAAGACCCACCCATAAACTGCCCATTAAAATGTCGCTGGTAAACCAAGTAACCAACTCTATAGGCCTATAACTCCATCCAACCCCAAGTACATGACATACATAGAACAAATCGCGCATAATTATAGCCTAGACGTCATAAACTTTGATGTTTGCATCTTGTAAATTGTCTCTGATTTGAGCCAAGGGGCTCTGAGTAGCTAGCTACATATATAGCCTTGTCGGGGGACACAGGCAGTAAAGTAAATTATCACGTCATATTCGCTCCGAGCTGCATGCAAATGCGACGATGCGACCCCATCTCAGCTGCTACTCATCCCAGATCCGGACAATTTTATGTCATCTACGTGCTCATAACTTTCCATGCATTTTTCGCATTGTACGGTTGTGGTCTGAGTTTTTGTTGGGTAAATAATTTTATTAGTTTGTGTCTGAATATAGCTGATATGCTAAGAAAATGGTCTTGTTGTGTTTATGTGTGTGTGTGTGTGTGTGCGTGTTTGTCATGACGAGTTGATTAAGTCGCTTTTGGCAAAGTTGTTGCTTGTTTAATTAGGAAAGTTGCAAATGGTTTTCTTCAACGAGTGGTCATTGACCTTAAATGCTTTGTGATGTAGACGAAACAATTGTCAGAGTTCTTGATGTTGAGATTTGAGGGCAAACATAAACATCACAGACGGATTTTACTTTCAAATATGTTAATCAGCCTAATATTGCCAACTATATATCATTTATGCAATTAATAAACAATTAATGTGCCTTACTTTAGCAACTTGGGCATATAATTAATTAAAATTTCCTCCACATGCCGTGCGGCAACATATTTTTATGCCACATCTGCACCCGCCTGCCCCACCCCCGCATTTTTATTTTGCTGACCGAGCCTTCGGCTCTATACGATGCTATGCACACTCATTAACACAACAATAAAATACCCCTCCTCCGCTGGGCATGTGGCCCGCCCACTTGGCGCGGACAATTAATGTGACTGACACACATGCAAATTTTGCAGCGCCTGCGTTGTCATATTTGATTTACAGTTGCAATTTACACACTTGCGCAGCGGTCGGAGGCGGCTGGCGGTTACCGGGGGGGAGTAATTGGAGGCGGGCGACAAACCTCTGAGCCAACGACAGCTGTCCACGTCAGCAGGCAGTGTCTGTTTGATGTTGTTAATTGATTTTCAAAGTCAACTTGCTGGGCCGTCAAACCTGCCTGCCCTCATACTTGGGCCACAAATGGCCGAGTTTGCTTTCCCTTTTAATTCACAGCGCAACGCAATGCAACGCTCAGAGATTAGCAGGGCAGTAAAATGCGTCTCCATTCGGGCGCAAGCGACATAAAACCAATCCCCCCCAATACCCGAATCGTTAATCCCCCAATACTCAATACCCAATTCGCATCGCATCCGCATCGACAATTTACACATCGAACTGAAGCTGGGATGCGTGTAAGTGCAGCGGAGCGCATTCACAGCTGCAATTGCAAGTGGATTTGGATGTGGCCAGGACACTGCCAGGACGTGGTCTGTTTGTTTTATGTGCGGCCATTGTAGTGCGCCTGTTGTTGTTGCGCTGTTGCTGCTGTTGCTGTTGTTGCCTGCATGGCATGCGGTTCAATCAAAGCGATTTTCAATGTCCACAAAATTACGCAAAAGGACAGTTTGGTAATTTGACAACGGACGCATGGCATGGTGGACACTCGCCTGTTGTTGGTAATGAGTTTGGTTTTACTGTTTAAATTTAAACACGCATCAGCCATGGGGATGTATCAGGAATACATGCGAGAAGCCGGCTCCGAAGGAACAGAAGGGTACGGCGGGGTACGACAGGCAGTTTCCTGCTGCGGTCGGCTACAATCCTAAAGTGTATTTGCATTTAACGCTTCGAGGGGGACAAAACATGACAGTTGCATTAATTTTGATTGCGTAAATATTTTAAGTGTGCAGATTGCTGAGGGATTCGCTAAAATGTTTGGTCTGCCATTGGTGAATGGATTTAAGTGGTTAAACCGATTGAAATATTCGGTTTACGCACACACAGCTCAAAATACTATACAAAGAAAATTGCTAAGATAAGTTACTTGTCAGAATGGGCTATTGTACTTTCACAATGAATCTTGCATCTAGGCAGCAAATGTGTTACTCTTCGGGAGAGGCATATAATTCCTAAAAAATTGCTGATCAATATCAACTGCCAAGCCGTCGATATAGTTATTCTACCTGTTTATCTGTCAACTTGTCTCTATCGTCATAATGCATGACTATATTATGTTTATGCGATAGTAACAAAACACAGATATTGTATAATGACGTATGAACGAAATTTTTCCGCCGTTATTGAAGCTACAGACTTGAAATTTTTGATATATATTTGTGTGTACCCACGTCAGTTAAAATTTAAAGAATTTTAGGGTGCGCCCACTAGGGGCGTGGCAAGCTGACAACACCTAAAATCGCAAATCGATGAGACCCACAATCTTGAAGCTAGAGTCACCAAACTTGGTGGCTGAACGCAAAAGATTGCGACCTTGGTATCCCCCAAAAAACCAAAAACGTTCAAAAATAACAAAAATAATTACGACCTTGAACGAGTATAACGCTGTCGGTAACGCCCGACTGCAGCCTTCCTACTTGTTTCTTTCGAGCACATTAAAATGTGATTGATTTTTTGATGCCCAGAGCTTGAAGCATTCCTCGAAGATAATCAACCTAGAATCAGTTCGCCCTGCACCCGCATTTAAATATTGTTTCGCTATATTTAATGAATTCCGCTCTCAGAACAATATTTAAAATTCGTAGCTGTTGTCTTTATGTCTCGTCGAAGGCAAGCAGGAGTCAAAGACAAACAATCGAAAAAAAACTCACTTAAAAGTGGAAGCAAAGAAATGCTTTTAAATGCGATATATATGTATAAGTATAAATATATATACATCAAATTGATGCAACGTCAATCAAATTGTAAGGGGACCTTTGCTCTAATTTTGCTGCCGTTGCTGTTGCGTTTATTTAATGCAAATTGATGTCGCAATTGAGACACAAAGTCTGTGCATTCCACACAGCCAAAGAAGTTTGCTTCCCTTTTTTTATTGGTTCGCGTGTATTTCAATATTTGACGTTCAGATTGTTATTGATGTTCATGTCGCTTATATATAAATAAAATATTTATTTAGCAGTTTTTTTTTCAACGTTTAATGCAGCGCATATTGATAAAGCGCTTCATGTTTTATATGCAGCCCAGGATTTATAGCCATTTGATGTTAAATTGATGGCAGCATGTTTCAGATGTTGACCTTGTTACGAATTCCACCGCACTTCTTGCCTGTTTTTAGTATGCAAATTTTTGTAACCAAGTTGGAGCCACAGTTCGTATACTTGATACTTGGTACAGTCGCCCGAGAGCCGCCCGTCTTCATCATGTTTTTCATATTGTTTATATTTTTCTGCAGTCTTGTTTATACAATCGTTGGACGGAAGCATTCTCGACTCGATTGGTCTGTTGCCTTGTTGCCTTGTTGTCTGTTGTCCTGTTGTCCTGCTGCCCTGTTGTCTGTTGTCCTTTGCACTTTGGCTTCGATACATGGCATATCAGATTTATTTTACAGTTACAATATTTAATTTGCTCTTACGCAAATTGCTGGCATTTTCCGTTTTGTTCCATGCAAATTCCTTGCATTGGGGTCAGTTTCTCCGGTTGAGTTATTGATGGACCGTGTTCTCACTAAATTTATTTCAAATTGAACATTTCAATAAATGTGTGCAAATTGGTTTATGTAGGCGATAAAATGCAGCTGGGATTCAATTCGAATTCAATTCTCACCATAAACTTAAATCCACTTTAAAAATAAAATACTTACACAATATTGCGTCGCTGACATTCCAACATTAATCGACACATTAGAGCTTCCTTATTTATGATTTCGTTAAACAAATGCTTCAAACAATACCTAGCAACACAACTTGCTCGTTTAACAACTTTTGCTACAACTTTTATGTTGAATGTTCTACACGGAAAAGTGCCGCCAACTATTTGAATGCGAATACGGAAGGCAGCTCTGGCTGTATTTACGGAGACCATGTTCTAGGATATCAGGCGTTGTTGTAGTTGTGTTTAAACTATCAACACGCTGCGAGGGTGTCGACTTAATTTTAGGTAGCAGACAGCAGCAAGAAGCCAAGTTGAATCTAGTCGAGTCGAACAACGGCGGAAACAACGATCAATTGTCAGATAGTTGTTGTCGTCGTTGTTGCTCCTGTTGTTGCTGGCAGGAAGCGTGCGCGCTTAAAAGTTTAAACAACAGTTATGTGGGCTGTGCGTCCGTCCCCCCGGTCTACGGGTTGTTTGGCCAGGCATGCCGCATATTGCGCAGGTGGAAAATTTATAATTTGCAAAATTGCCACGCATGTTGGCAACATGTTAAATGGCCAGGCAGTTAACCGGGCTCGCAGCCTGTCGTTAGAGCCGCTTGGGTGGCGGCTTGAAATATGTTAACCTCAAACGAGACGGCAGCTACCTGCTTTGCCCTGGCTCGTGTCCTGACTGCTGCTGCTGCTGCTGCTGCTGCTGCCGAACCCCGACCCGGGACAAGCCATAACAATCCGGAACGACCAGAGCCGTGTACAAAGTTCGATTTAAGGCCTCGTTTATTTAGCCAGCCAAGCAGAGGCAGTGGAGTCGTCTGGTTCGTCGGTTGCATGTTGCAAAAGTTGTTGCCGTTGCACAACCGCATGCCACAACATGCAGCCAGTCACTAGGTGGGAGGGGACTGCGCTTGGCTCTGGGCCTGATGCCCTGTATGCGTATGTGGAGGTCAGGCCTCCACCTGTGGTCCTGACATGCCCCACTTGGCAATTGCCGAAACTATTTGTTTACATATTTAGACCATGCGAAAAAGGCAGACATGTTGTCAAGTCATGTTTACTGTGAAATATGCGCATTTAAATGCAGGTGGGCCACCCATTTATACGCTCAGAAATGCTTAGGATGAAGTTAAGTGTGCTTTATGCTTGATGACTAAATGATCAAATTCTGAAACCATATCAAAAATCTTATAAACTCATGGGAATTGTATCCATATGATTAAATTTATGTACTTCATATCCAATCAAATCTAACCTTTTATTTAATATTGTCCAAACAAATAAACAATGTCTGCCAAAGCTTTCTCGAATGCATTAATTGCAAGTGTTGCGCACTTTAAAATAAATCTTTTGTATCTGAAAATTCAGCACAGAACATTCTGACGGCTTGAGTTTTACCCAACAAAAGTCAAGATCAAAGTTGGCTCTTCAGACGTAATTAAGCCGTTTGCAGCACGTTTTACCAATTCAAAAAATATACTTTGACCTCCTGCCCTCTGCGCTCTTATCGCATGGCGAGCGGCACGCCCAAAGGCAAGACTTATTTGAATGGTTCAAGAAGAAGATAAAAAAAATGCACTGCGCTCTGCTCGTATAACAAGTCAAAATTTTAACAACCCCTCCAAACGATGGGCGTTTGTGCCCGCTGGGTGCAAAATTCGTAGAAAAATCACGCGCGCTTATCTTAACCTTAACCAAACCCACGCAATTAACGCCCATTGCGCTGTCACTGTGAAAAATGAGTCCGTGTTGGGGGTGTGCAGAGGGGAGGGGGAATAGATGGAGCATGGAAAATAGAATACTGGGCGGAGGAGCGCAGAGGCGGAAGTAGTTGCCCTAGAGCCATCCCCACTCTGGGCAATTGCGAAATGATTTGCAAACGATGCGCAATCGAAATCGAATAGCTACAAATTTTAATTGCCGCTGCGATAGCGTCCTGGCGTCGTGGCGTCCTGGCGTTCTGGAACAGGCAACAGCCCGGGGAACGGCGTCTGCGTCTTCAAAATAAGTAAGTCGCATTGATAAGAGAGTCACGTTTCACGGAAGCCAGCTGAAGTGTTCCACCAGCAACTGGGAGGCGTTCCCTAAAGACAATACTGCTGGTGTCTCCATTATCAATGACAGCCGAACGGAAACAATGGTTTCTCTTTTATTGCCAGGACTAGGAACACGAGGAGCACGAGATCTGGCAAGCAGCAGCTGCCTGTGTGAGTAAAATTGATAAGATGCCGAAAATGACTTGAAAAACAATAAACGTGGCCATGAAATGAATAAAGGCTGTGCATTTAGCACCGATCTGAATGGGGCGCCACTTGAATGGAGAGAAACTCAAACGTAATTTCAGTGCATAAACAGAACGTTTGCGCATTTTAATGAGGGTATTATTATACCCTGTACACCTTGCAGATGGGTAAAAAAAAAGGGATAACGATGCCGTGCCAATAAATGCAACAGCATCAAGTTGATTTAGCCTATCTGGTTGCATGACACGTTAATCTCGGGAACTTTTAACTAAATACTTAAAACTCTTTACATATCATTTAGTTTGTCTTTAACGTATCCTTCCTCAGATGTCGCTCTTAAGCAGATCTCTGAGATTATAATAGCCTGCGGCTTGACTGATTATGAGTGTTTCTATTTATATATAAATATAAGCTATTACGAATGTGTGTTAAACAGTTGGTTGCAGAGAATCTCATAGTCGGTCACTCACGTTTATTGTTTATTATTTTTCTAGGTACTCATTCACTGTGAATGGGTACGTATTGGGGCAATGTGCCATATTCATTTTCGCAAATATTTCATTGTTTTATCAACTTTTCCCTGGGCTTATTTTACTTGACAACCTTATCTTATATACTTATAATTGTTAGCTTTGCTTCGATTCAACTTTTAAAGCCCCCTAGGAATATTTACTGGTGTGTTACACTGTACCCATTGAAAAAAGGGACAAAATTTAGGTAAATTAAAGTGGTTTTAATAAGTAAAGAGGCATAATTGATCGCATATCTAAAATATATTGGTCAAAATGTTGATTTTGCTTTTACAATTATGTACATTGTAAAAAAAATGTTATATATATGTATAATCAAAACGTTTCACGTAAAAATCACCTTTTACTTTCATAATATAATACCAAACTTTTGAAATAATGCTACAGCTAGTAATAATTGAATTGGGAAGTAAAATCGAGGTAAAACAATAAAGAAAATTATAGAAAACAAACACGCATTCACAAGATACAAAAGGTTTTTTTATATTATACTTAAACTTTCGATATCCACACTCCCGCAAATATCGTTCACCTAGTCAGTGTATGGATTAATTGGTTTATTCTCACCAAAGCTCTTAAAGCTGACCCATTTTTAGGCAGATAGATTGGACTGCTTCATCCTCGTCAGATGACTTTAAATCAGCAACACGCTCCGCTAATTTCACAGCTAAGTTAGGGAGCAAAACTTGGGGGTCTTTTAATAAAATTTCATTTGATGAGACAACAAAAGTTGAGTCCATCCCGGCTGCAGCTCATTTTGATGCGCAACAAAATTTTATGAAATACTTGAGAGCAAATTTTATGTGTTGGCGCAGCATAAAATTTTAGCGCTAGCAAAAGTCGCCCGACTGAGGCCGTTGGCGGTTTTCTCAGACTCTCGGCCAGGGCCCAGACACTCTTAGCTGGCATAGCTAATAATACCAAGCATTTACACCTTTATGGGGTGTACTTAGAGCGTTTATTTATGCTAATGGCCGAGCAGAACAAGCGGGGCAGCAGTGTTGTTTGTATCTCAAAGTTGAGCCACCAAAAGTGGCGCCTTGGCGAGCTTTACACTAATACTACCCCGAAGCGCTGTAAAAGCATAAAAGAGTACAAAAGCGGTAACTGCAAGAACAACAAACAGAGCATCGGATAGTGAGCTTAAGATTTGAACAGGTGAACTTAGTGCCACTGTATTTCATCACATAAGACAAAGGTTCGGGTCGCCACCCTCAGCTCTTGACCTCCCCTTGCAACAGGACAGGGCCAGGGACGGCCGCACATCCTTGTCACGAATGTGTTTGTAATTTCCCAAGAGTGTGTTTGACTTTGACGACTTAAGTTGTAAAACTTTAACATTATCATTTTCACTACGAGACGACGCAGCTTCTTTGGCCTTCGGCCACCAGCAGCCGAGAGGCACTCCTTGGCCTGCTCTTTGAACAGCTCCGGGGCATGTGGCATGCGGCATGTGTGTTTGTCGTGCCCGCAAGTTTAGCCAGACATTTTGATGATGTTGACCTTCGCTACTTTTACTTTTCGCAAAGTTCCTTTGCTTCTTTAAATTTGCAGCAACCTTCCGACACTGTTGACATATCGCATTACACTCGAGCACACAGTACGAAATCGGAAGCTCAGCTTAAACTTTTCATAGCTATTTTTCTGCCCTTAAATTGAAAGCACTGCATTTCTCTTATCCAATCGTGGTTCGAATTACCAAATTCCCGAATCGGTTTCTGGCAGATCCTCTGCCATGTACATGTGTCAATTAGTTTAATCAGAAGGCAAGAACACATCAACCGCATGTGTGCCACCAACTCCACCACCACCACCCCGCAAGCCATGCACCCCTTCCCAACAGAACGGCGTATCAAATTCCATTTTCAAGGTTTTGCTGTTCGTGCGTGCCATTTTCCACGAAACTCAACAAAAAAAAATTCCCGCAAAAATCAGTTCAGGTTTTACCACTGGAGACAACCCTCCAGGGTATTAGAGTCTTGCTCTGTTAAAAAATTATATTTATTAATTTATAGCATGGGGTCTCAATTTTCATTCACTAAACGCTGCAATATGATGCGCTTTGTAAAATGTTGGATAACAGCTTAGAAAATACTGCTAGATGATTCGACATTTGTTTTCAGATGACGGGGCTTATAAGATTCGCTTCAAAATTAAATTGTGGCAATTATTATACCTGGTTTATATTCTGTACAAATTGTTGTTTCAAGTTGTATGCCTTTCAGTGTGTCTTTCTAATAGTCGTCAGATTAATATTTGATAAGCATAACAATAACTTCAGCTCTGATTTTGCAATGGATTAGATAAATTAGATAAATGGATTAGTCTTAAAAAACTACAAATTATTATTTTTACTGCGTCTAGAAAAAATTTTCCTATTTAAAATGGTATCATATTGGAGTCCCCAGTTCAGTGTATGGTGTAGGGTATTTGATGTATGTTTTTTTCCAGCTGAAATTAATTAGGCGTGCTAGCTTACAGCTATATTCTTCTCCATTATTATAAAAACTTTATTTTGCATTTATTATTACAATTAATTTTTTATTCCTTTAATTTTAGATTTATAACATACTTGTAACTTTCAATCACTAGCGACAAAAAATATAGTATAGCTTCGTAGATAAAATGGGTCGCAAATTTTCTTTATGTATGAAAAATGATTTAGTTTTTTACAATATCGTTAATATCCCCAAATATTATTTCTAATATACTAATCAAAATCTTATAATATTCTACCAATTAAAGGATGGGCTGAGGGTGAAGTTTTGTATGAAAATACCATTAAGTATAGGTAAGCCTTGTTTTCCTGTCTCAAAGAGTATTTATTTCCATTTTTTGTTTCACTTTGAACTATTTAGTATAAATTGACTTAAATGTGGATCAGCATCTCTAAATGTAACAAACTTTTTCTGAGGCACTTTTAAAACCAGTTTTTTTTCTCACGAAAATCAATTTCCTTTTTTTTTCCCAATGTTAATGCTGTTAACCTGATATTTAGCTCCGCGGCCTTATCGCAAATGATTTCAGCGCAACGTGCGCCGTAAATTATAATCAAATTGAGAGGAGTCAAGCTGATTTATACATTTCCCATAACCAATGCCGCTTGTAGTACAAGAGCTAAGCGCTGGGCATAACAACCCCCGACCCCAGTCCCCCGCTATCCGACAGCTTCAGGCTAGTAAAAATCCAAAAGGTAAACAGGCAGCATTCGGTTGATCCACCCTTTGACACGCGACCAGAACCCGGCTCTGCGCCAATCACAAAGACATAATCAGCTCGATTTCGTAAATCTCGACAAGCTGCTTATCTGATGAAATGTGAGCAGAGTTCCAAGGATCTCGCGCCATATGATAAACATCTCACACGTTCGGCTCGCAGACTTCCGGCATGGGGCTGTCAAAATGACAGCTTGGGCAATGCGAGGGCGTCAAAAACAAAACGTGGAATACAAAGTACAGTAAAGCCTGCCGCGTGCGGCTGTCAGAAGCGTCCTGCGTCATTGTTGTCATCTTGGGGTCTTTATTTCGCACTCTCTGATTGGCATCGGAAATTGAAGTGTTTTTATTAATTCCAATTGGACATTTGCTGTATCTCACAAAAGTGCCAAAATTTCATTATTGCGCCACAGTTCAGTCAAGTTGGCATTTAACGCTATTCATTTCCTCTGAGATTCCCTCTGGTTGGCTTTTGTTTTTCTGTGGCAATATTAAAATTCATTGACGCAGATTTGTTGCCCAATTGATTGACAGTCAAATGCGATTGGTGCTTATTGAATTGACATAACTGTAGTGCAGGGGGCAATAAGATTCACAATTTTTCAGAAAATAAAAAAAATCGAACGTAGTAACTGCTGCAAAATTTACCCCATAATCGAGTGTAAATAGTATACATTCATTTCATAAATACTTCAACTTTAATACAGAACACTAATAGTCGTCAAAATTTGTATTTATAGTTATTTTTACACGTTGAAAATCTTTAGTTTTTATAAAGTAAAAATTTAAATCATTCAGTTTTACACGAAGAATGGCGCCCAACCACCGCGATATTTCACCTTTTCTGAAGCTCGTGCGGGACTTTTTTCTAGGACGCAAGCATATAACACACCATCGCTATGCAGACACCCTCAGTTCTCGAAGCATGCCACCACCGAGCATTCCTGAAGGACCTGGAACTCGCCTATTTGGAAACCAATACTTTCTGAGGGACCCACGACGTCAAGTGAGGCCGCCCATTGATTTAGTCGAGCAGAAGAAGCAGGATGCTAAAAAGGCAGCCAAAGTTGCGGAAGCTGCAAAGAATGCACCCAAAGCTAGTCCAAAAGCAAAACCGACAGGACCTACCAAGGCTAGTGCATCTAGTCAGCCCAAGAAATCAGAAGGCAAGGCGGCTAAAGATTGTACAAGTAAACAGCAGAAGGGAACACCTTCGCTTCCCACTCCTGGCAGATTGCATAATTGGGACTAGGAGCGAAATCACGGCACTAATCAAAAAGATTATTCCAAAGCAGCAATTCAAGTATTATTATATATATATATATTTATGAATTTGAAAATACCACAAGTATATTAACGTGCTCATCGATTAATGAGTAAAGTTTCGATTTAGTATATTGTTTTAGAAGAGAAACTCAACTGCTAAAGAGAGAAAGTGTTTGTACTCGAAAAAGTATTACACTAAGTTTTTTTAAGATGAATAAACAATTATTACGTTCCATGTTGTTAATCAAAGTGAAAAGGAGTTATTGGCAGTCGAGTTTCTCCTACATATATTTTTTATTCAACTTAACTAACTTTTAAATGTTTAATTTTAAAAAGGCGTTCCCATGTTAAGCTCTTCACTCAATTTACTGCTTTTCAGTTATTCAGTCGTTCAGGTGCGCGGACATAATTATGGCCTTAGGCATTTGACACAATCGAGAACAATGTCAGTCAATGGTCAATGACAATGCGATGGGAGCGACAGGAGCTCATAAAAACGGAAATCTAATTAGACGTCAGGGGCGAAAATCATTTATTACACCTGCATGAAAATTTAATTAAGCGCACAATTAACAGGACTGATGGCATTACAGTCTGCACGTTCCAGGCTTATATATGCGCTTAATAATATTTAATGCCATCAAAATTTATTTGCAATTTAAAACGAGGCAATTTTCGCAACGAGTCTGCTGATGTTGAGTGGATTATGCCAATTGTTGATGATTGGAGGTCGATTGTTAATTGTCTGTTTCTGTAATTTATGTTAATGACTTTTTACATCGATTTATTGATTGCAAAAATGAGTTTTGCCGATCAGGGTAGCCACTTTGCCCGTGGAAACCACCCTAGCTTAAACTAACCATCACTCAGATTTCAAAAAAAAAAAAAAGAAGAAATAAAGAAAATAAAAAATATATAATCTGATTTCGCGTTATGCAAAAAATGCTTATGTATATACATAAATTGCAGCGGGCGGTGGGGGCGGCCTCAATTTATTGAAATTACCCTCATAAGCTATGCAGCCATCGAGGGTTGACTTCGGTTTCAAGTGGCAGATTGCAAAAGGGTGTCAATTGCTTGGAAATTTCACTCTCCGTCTGTCAAGTCAACATGTTGCCAATGTTGATTTCCATTTTGCTGCTCCTGCAGCTGCCAAATAATATGAAATTTCCTACATAACTGTAGCACATTTCGCATGTGCTAACTTAGATTTGTTGCCCCTCGGAATTTCAAGCTTGTATGAATATAACAAAAGTATTGTTATTGTTAGTACTCCTAGAAATTGGGTTACAGTGGGTATAATGCTTTTTTGTTAACGTTTATAACAGCCAGGCTGATCAAGTTTATTTAAAAATATCGATCAACCAAAAAAAAGAATACCAACTTTATTTAACAATGATTTTCTGCGTTTGTTTAAATAAAATAAAGTTTGCTCATATGCCTAAAATAGCTCGAAACTCTACAGGGTAACTCATTTTCGTACATTACATTCGCGACTAAAGAACTCCTACTTGGTTTTATGGAGTTATGCGCAAAGAAATTTATTTATTAAGTTGTTTGTTGCCTTCTAGAACGAATGTAACTTGTGCATAATCAATGCTAATTTCTTGCCAGCATGTGCGCACAAGTGTAATATATTTAATAACTTAAGTATTTAGTAACTTAAGCCTAAATGAACGTAGATCAAAAGAATCATTACTTGTTGTATTGAAATATTTAATATTAATAAGAAACTTTTAAGTTTGAGTTTTTTGCGGGGATTATAAGAAACGAAGAACAAATAAACACTTAACAATTTTTTTTTCAAACATTATGCAAACTCATTTTTGGATTTAATAAAAATAATTTTACAAATAAAAATAAAAATATGTACACAACACACCCTTTTAGGTTCCCGTTTCAACTCAATCCAATGGTCAATTTTGGGCAACCACTTGGAACAACCAAAAATTGTGGGTTTCAGACGACTGACGGCAGCTGGGCACAATTGTCAACGCTCTGCTCGCGTTCCAGGCTTTCCGGGCTTTTCTTAGTCGAATGTTACTCCAATCAGAGACGCGTAATTAAAATATGTACAAACAAGCCGGGAAGCTGGCAAACTCTCGTCGTGTAAGGCGAACGTAAGACGAGGAGTGCGGAGGGCCAAAAGTTTGTTTACTTTGCGTGTTTTTCTATAAAACCAAAAACAACAAAAGCAGCAACAGAAGCCGCAGCAGCAACAGCAACAGCGGCAACAGCAGCAGCGCGAGCAATAACAACAAGAATACCATTTGCATAAAGCAACAAACAGCTCCCAGGTTTAGACAGTGTGGGGGATTGCGATTGGAGTGGGGTTGGTTTAGTGGGTGCCCTCAAACGGAAGTTAATGAGCGCTACAGTGGGAGGGTGGGCTGGAAAAAGAAAATCAAAAAATTCAAACCCCTCGACGAAGGCGAAATCACTTCATTAATGCGTCATTTGTAAGGGAGCATGGCTAGGATAAAGTCAGGACATGGCCAGGACATAGCCATACGCCATATGCGACCGACTTGGCCCCAAGGCAAGTGCCCCTTCCAAACGGAAGTTGTCTCCACGCCAAGCGCAAAACTTTGCGCGAAACTTGCCACCAGGCTGTAACAACGTGTGACAGTCCTGGAAAAGTTGATTATTTTTTGCACGCAGTGTTGGCCTGAATCTGCGGGGCCTGCAGTCAGTTTCTAGTACACTGAATAATGACTTTTACCGTTGCGACGTATCGTCGTAGTCGTCGTTGTCGCGCCGCGATGCCTTCGGGCCAAGTTTACGAGCTTTTTTTTATCAGTTGCACGCCCCAAAAATGAGAGACAGACTTTTACTCTCACTATTGTCCCAGAGTTATGCAGGCTCATTAAGTTGTTATACAGTTTAGAGAGAAAATTGTCAGCTTGCTTAATTTGGTCGAGTACGGGTACGAGAACCGGAGCCAGCTCCGGGACCGGGACCGGGACCGGAGTAGAGGCGTATAAACAAAAGATTTCCGGAGCTGGCCCTTTGCCTTTGTGTCTTTGTCGCAGCTCGTGGAAATTGTTTAATGAAATGAATTTTAAGAGAAAATTTATCATTTGCCTAAAATGAAATGAAAAGTGAAGTCCTCTCATTTATTTCAGTATTTTCGGGTGGTGGGTGGTGGGTGCGTGTCCGGATGTATATTTTAAGTGTAATTAAACCAAGGCTTTTCATTGAACTGACGATGCTCGACTTGACGAGGATAGTACCAATTATACTTAATTTTGGAAATGGCCAACACGAGTCGTAGATAGATGATCTTAACACGGTATTTTGCATTTAAATGCGACAGGCTTTAACTTGATAGTCAGGAGTTTATATTTCATGGCACAAGTTTGTTTAGTATCTAAACAAATCCAGCTTCATATCCATTATCTCGAACTTATCGTATTTCATTCACTCCTGCATGACCACATCAACTTCTTATTCTTCTTTTACACAATTTCACCTTCAATTAAACTTGAGGTAATTGACAACGATGGAAAGGAAATCCTGCACAAAACATGAAACCACACCAGGAATACACCCAGACGCATATACACATAAGAGGCTCTCCCTAAAGATAAATGGTGATGCCTTAAACTGATTGTGTGGATTAAATTGCCATATTGGCGAAATTGGCAGCGACGGTGTCAAAGTGGAGACAACAAGGACTCCAGCGGATGCCAAACTCCAAAAAGGGAGCAAGTATCGAAAACTTATTTTTGATAAGCGCAATTATAATTGGATTTGGGAGAAGTTGCTGCTCAACAACGAGCAGACCAGGTACCGTATTAGAGGGGGCAAAAGTCGAGTCAGCCAATGATTAATCTACCTCTGGAGTATTTAAAAAGAAAGATGCGCCTCAAGGGCAAGGGGCGAACGGAATGAAGCTAAGATGAGCCAAGCAATGGGAAATTTGGAAATTGTTGTGTTTGGTTGCGATAAAGACGTTGCTGCTCGGTCCCTGGCTGCGTATTTTTGTAAATGTTTGCTGTCAAGATAAGCACCACACAGCATGTGGTTTTATTTGGCTTGACTCGGCGGGTACACTGGCAGATTATGGTGTGGGCACAGGGAGTTACCAAAACGAGTTTGTCGCAGGACTTAAACAAAGACAAATGAAGTTGTTAGCGACTGACTGAATCAGTGAATCAGGCTTGGAGTTTGGGTCTTATCGGCTGTCGCTTTGATTGCTGCGTTGCAATGCAACGACTTTGATGTGCAGTTGGCTGGTCACTTGGTCATTAATTGAGTTTAATTATTGGGCTGCCAATGAGTTCAACGGAGAAGTGGGGAGGAAGTAGCATACACACTGAGAATATCGGATATCGAATATTCCCCCTGGAATATTTTAGAAGACACGTCGCATTTGACAGATTTCTTAATAACTTTTAAACAGCGTCTCCCATACTTAAGTCAGAGCAATGTCAATAGCTCATTAAAAGTCTGCAACAACCGGAGCGCTCGACTGGACCACATAACCCAAATGAAGGACATTTATTTGTGTCCATAATTAAGCGCAGACAATGCCGACAACGCCCAGACGGGGCAGAGAGGCAGGCGACTCATCAAGTGACACGCCCCTTGGCTTGTTAAATATTTCAGCTGCTTGAAAACAATTTATAAATGTAAATGGGGTCGCTCTAACGAGCCTGCTGCCAAGTCAAGGCATACATTTGAAAATGTTTGCTGTTTGGCCGCAGGCATTTTCAGGCCCGGAAAATTATTGACAATTATTTTGGGTGGGTTTTTGGCACATGTGGCTTGAAAATTCGCTTGAAATGGGCTCGAAGCATTCTGATTTGGTGTTTATTTTTCGAAATTGAAAAACAACACTCGCTAAAAGTAGGCAAGTTTTCTTTAAATATTTTGAAACCATTTTCGCCGCCCAACATTTAAAAAGTTGCAAAGTATTTTGGGTAGTTCATTAACCCCCTTTCTATCATTTTACAATGCTAGCCAGCCAACCCCTTTTAACAGGCTCTGACTTTCACGGCTTTTGTTGTGCATGCAAATTAATGATGGCAATGATTTGTGGACCGGCCCAGGGCTTTAGAGTGAGCTTTTACTTGTTTTCCTAATGAAAATGTTGTTGTTTTTAAGTTTAATTATACTTGTCATTGGTTTGATGTAATCGATTGCCCAGTAAAAACGGATGTAACCGGCTGGGCAATACCTTCTCATAGTGCAATAACTTAAAACAGTTGAAAACAGTCTTGTTAATTAATTAATTGTTAATAAATTAATTGTTACCTCAAATCTGTAACCCTTAAACAGTAGCTCTAACCAATATAGGTCTTTGTTATCATGTCATAAGTCGTAATATTTTTTTCGTCTAATTGTAATGTTGTCAATACTTTCCGACTCTGTTAGTGATTGTGTATGGTTACATAGTAATTTTAAAATGTTGTATTAAAGGTACACATCAGCTCTAAAAGTCTGGGAATTATACATTTTTGGCTTAACCGTCTCAAGTGGCTGTATCGCCTTTTTTGTTAATCTTACAGTTTATACAGTACAATATTACAAATCACGAATTCCATTTTAGTCTCCAAAATTTTCAAATGAATTGGGTAAAAAGGATACTGGTTTAAAATAACTCAAAGGATTCTGCCGAATCCGGATTCACCTCGTTATGTGTACTTTAATTCGAAACAACCTTATAAATCGTGAGGTCCGCCTTAAAATTTTACTAAATGCCAGCAAAGTTTTACTCGCCCATCAATCCTATGAAGGCTGCATCAAAGTTGCACACTGCGCTTTTATGCAGATAAATTGTCGGTTATTTTCGTCCTCCCCCTCGGCTGCCGTCCTCCCACTCGTTGGCGTTCCGTTTCGTTTGGTTGACTCTGCCTGCGTCGCGTTAGTTGTTTGGCCAGGCCGAAGGAAGGACGAAGGATGGCTCCCAACAGACCTAACCGGAGTGTCGGCTGCTCGCCTGATTGTTTCATAAAAGTTTTGCTGCAACCGCCCAACTAACTATTGTTGTTGTTGTTATTGTTGTTGCTGTTGTGATTTTGCAAATTAATTTGCTTATAATTTTTACGCTTAGTTAAACACAATTTTGAGTGATTTTCACACAGAAAATGCTTGATGCTGAAAAGTTTTGCCTTGTACCGGCAGAAAGCAGCGCACAGTGGGATAGAAATAATTTACAAAATAAATACATTTTATATTGAGACAGCTGCAGAATTTCTGACGAAATAAGGACTATAGAATTTCGCAAATTTCTTTCTTGAAAAAATTCGCAATATGTATCGTAATCAAAATTAAAGTAGCAAATATGGTGCACATTTAATAGTAAAAAATTGTCCATAGTGGCTGCATAAATAGATTCTAACATGAAAATCTAGCCTGAAACTTTAAAACTATTGACGCTATCGAGATAAAAATAAATATTTAAAATATATGAAGTTTAAAGCGAACACACGGCAACAGACATCCCCGCTTTAAAATTATATTGTTCGGATTCCCAAAGGCAATTTCATTGGCTTCGTTAGGGTCAACTGGCAATGCAAACAGCGGAAAAGTAAAAAAAGGTGCATTTAAATGTTATTTGCGTCATTCTGACGTTTGTTGTTGTCCCGGCCGGCATTTTTGAAGCCTATCGGCGTTTTTCATATTTTTATAAATTGCTATAAATTGAGATATTAATACGATACGCGACAGAAGTCACAACCGAAGGGATGTGCAGTTGTTGTTGTTGTTGGCCGGTTCGCTGATTTCAACATGTGGCAAAAAGTGTCGAGACATTAAAAAATGTTGCGCAAGTGTTGCGCAAACAAAATGTGCAGTTATTTGTATAAAATGCGACAGGCGACAACTTTTTTGGGGCAACATTTGGCCAGAGGTTTCCACTGATAATGAAATTGTTGCTAATGACCGTTTCGGCAAAGTATATTGGTTAAAAAAAAAGCGGACTTTAAGCTGAAATTTAAACACTGGCTACGCCAAAACAGTAAATGTCCTTTGCAGGACCTCATCCAGCTTAAATATTCCATGCACACGCAAACACACATTTCGTCAGTTGCTTCAATTGGACTGATTTAATTGAATCAGTTTGCTCGTCTACCAACTCCACCCATCCTCCACTTGTCTACCATTTTTGTCTTCGGTCTTTCAATTTACTACCCAAGCTCCTGTGGTTGTTGTTGTTACTCTTATTGGTGCTGCAGCGTGTCTGTAGTTTCTGGTCTACGTTTTTCGCACACGTTTGCGTGCTATGCATGGCATAAAAATTTGACACAAAAGCCGTTGCATACAATTGGGCCTACACACACACACACACACACAGATACACACTCGCATACATATGTGTGCCTATGTATGCATATGTATGTGTACATACTGCAGCCGCGGCCTATGGCGTTTGTTTGAGTATGGCCAGACGAGGCATGGGGCTACCCACAGGCGACGTGTTGAGGTCGTTGTCATACACTGATTTTGTATGCAGCAGGAACAACCATTTTAATACATGCCTTTTATAAACTGAATGAGTGAGTGGAAGATTTTAAAGAATTTTTTTGTTATTTAAAGAAAGATGCTCCGCTATAGAAATTGCTTGTAGTACAGTTAATAGTCGACAGTTACTCTTGTGCCCTCTATATTTTAGTAAAAGAAATAATTTTAGCTATAGATATTTTCCACACAATTTCCAATGTTCGTATTCTAGTTTTTATTTAAGCATCACAAATGAATAATCATATTATAATTTTTTTTTAATTAATCAAATCAATTATTTTTTTGGAAACTTTAAAAAATAAGAGTTATGTTTACAAATTTGAATTAAAAGTGAATATTGAAGGTAACTTCTTTTTAAGTAAAAAAATACGATTAAAAAAATGTTAATTTTTATTGTTCATATTTATGAAGCAACACATTTTCGACTTTTAATTTTATTTGCAATAATTAATATAGTTACCATATATTAAAAACTCTTCCATATAATAATTAAAATGTAATATTTTTAAATAAAACTGATTTTGGAAAATAAGCTTTAACATTGCTCTGTCTGATGATCACTTAAGTTAAGCGTTTAGAGTTTACCCCGAATGAATGTTAGGTAACAGCCTACGCACCCATCTTATTTATTTGGCTACTAGAAATATTTAATAAGAATACCCCAATCGGTGTGGGAGACACACATAGTCATGCCTATGCTCCTAAATTCAGGCAATCACAATTTTTATTTTCTTTGGCACCCACCCCCCTCTATCTCTTTCTATCGCACTGCACACGTGCGTTGCCCTCTCGACACGAACTACATAAATAAGCGAACGACAAAAGATGCTCCTGAGGCCCCTCACATCTGATGTGGTATGTGGGACCGGATGGGGTGGGTGCACAGAAACTTTTCCAATTTTCCCCTTTTTATCGTAAATTACGCACAATTCAATATTTGGCCTTTTTACTGGCGCTTGTTTTGTGTCCCCGTTGTCTGCCCTTTTTCTGCTTGACTAGCTCCCAAGTGTGGCTGGGGGCATTAGATAGTAGGCAGAGAGGGAGGTATTTGTCTGCAATTCTTTTCTTGTTTTTGCTATTTTGCTATTTTTTGTGTGTCTCTTTACCGTAAATAAGAAATCTCATACGTGCGTCTTCAGCCTAGACCTGCAATGTATTGGCCCCTCCCAAAGTCAACCTATTGCTCATTTGCTTTATGAATGCGTAAGTAAAAGTTAGTTTTACTTTTGTTTCAGCGCCAGAGGGGTGCTGGGGATCTTTAATCGAAATTGGCGTGTGTGCCTATTGTAATGATTGTTTTTCTATGTGCCTTAATTTATTAAGCATTATTTAGATTGGAATGCGGCTTGGGTGAAGTTTCCACAACAAATGGCCATTAGCTTGCTTCGGTATTATTTTAACAGGATTAAATACACTTTTGAAAGTAAATAATGTAACTATGAAATGGGTGTGGTTGTATATATATATATAAATATTTATTGAAACAATTTTTGCTGTGCTTAAATATTTCGAAAGTCAAATTTGGCGTACAATTTACAGATTCGGGATATATGTATTCTAAAAAAACAAGCCAGATGTTAATCAAACGTGTTCAAACCCGAAAATTTTTTTTTTATTTTTTGAAAACTGTACCCTGGATCAAAACAGTGCCCAAAAAATAAGCTTTGTGAAATTTTAATTAAAAACAAACAAGCAAATATGTTATTTCCTATAGTAAATAATGTTACAAATTATTTACTATAGGAAATAATATATTTTTTGTTTTGTTAGCTCTGAAGTTTTAATTCAACTAGCTTTATGTAAGTAAATAAATATTTTCCTTTTTAATGTAAACTAGTATGATAATCTAAGGTGCAGGCCCAAATCTTGACTTATGGACTTACGTGGAATACCAGGTTCGCGAAACTGAACATTAAAGCGGGAAATGGCTTCAAACCGAACCACCGACAATTTTTTTTTGGTTTGAATTTAACTTATCCTTTAAAAAATACTCTTGTCACATAGCAACTTTTTATTAGTCTACTCTTCCCCCGCCAGCTCTATTTGGCCAATTTCACTCCGCCCAACATGCTGTATACGTGTTAATTTGAGTTTATGCTTTAATTGCAAAGCCTACCCATGGATGTTTGTGAAAAGCATAAAAATCATCTTCAATGCAGCAGCTGCAGCTGGCGGGGCCATTAAAGCGCATTGTCGTTGGTGCTGGCACTTTGCGATAGGCACCGCCACAGTCACCACGCCCATCCACCAGCGCCCATAAAAACATTTATGTAATTGCTGTTATCGACAAGCGCTCAAATGGCCTCGTTGTGCCGGCTGTAAACGGCCCTTTAATACACTTTTGATTGGATTGTCGCACAAGTTAATTGAACGCCGCGGCGTGGCGTAGTGTGGCGTGCAACAAAAATTTCGACCAAAGCCACTGTTCGCATCCAAAATGGCGGCAATTATATTCGAAACTAGTTGGCAGTGCCCTTCCGCCCGCCCTCCCGGCTCAATAAAGCACATCAACAAATCGCAGACTCATGCAAGCTCATTAGGCAAAAGGTCGTATGAATAGCCATCCCCCAAGATTCTTTGTACGTTCGTATCGCTGTCAATTTACCCATTACTGGATTACTGCATGTATTTGGGGTCGGTTAGTCCACTGGACAGCTACTACACTCCACTGCAACTTGTAAGTCGCCTGTTGGCCAAGCGTTTCCTTTAATGCTCCAACGCACTTTATCTTTTGTTGCTGTTCTGCTCGTCGTTGGCTAATGCGCTAGCAAATTGTTTGAGAATGACCCGCGTAAATTTCATTTCTAGTTGATTTACTGTAAATTGTATTGCTGGGAACACAGCGAACGGAAGATAAACTGAGCATACCATAAAAATGGAGAGCAAATGTAGTAGACTTTTATAAATTGATTGGACCACTGGAATGGCCAACTAATTTTGATTCGGTTTGCATTCGATTTTAGCTTTGATGGTATTTGTTATGTGGCAGTTGATTTGTATGATTTGTGGGTGACCTGAAGGTTTTCTGATTCCGAATTGAGCGAAATAGGCAATTTGGTAGATGTCATGCTCAGAGAGGTAGATGATTTAGGATTCTGTGGTACCTTTTTCGGCAATCTATATCTGTTTACTGGCTACTTACCCTTCTGATAACTCATCATTTCAAATCTATGATATGCGCATATAGACAAATCGAGTTAAATGCACAATAAGATCTGAAAAAAAAGAAAAATATTAATTGAGTCAGTAAATACAGACAAGTTGTGTAAGCAGATTAAAGCTTTTACTTATATTACAATTGCAAACAACTACCTCTGTACTCGACATTATTTGAAAGGCAATATCATAACTAATGCTTTTTATTACAGCAGCTACTGACATTACTCCCTCTGTTGCGTCATCAACAGTTTTCTCATGATTTCTCTTTTTTTCAGTTTTCTGTCTTCTGCCATCTTTTTAGCTACTTCAGCGAAAAAAACCTTTTGCATTCGTTTGTTTAACTTTCAGTTAGAAGAGAATGTTGATGTGTACTTAAAACTGAGCCCGCATCAAGCTCAAAATGAAGCTAAAGTTGAAATTGAAGCACGACGCCCAGGATGAGGATGCCTTATGTAAACAAGCTCAAGTTTTTCTGGTGTTGGTTTTGTGAATTGCAGGTTGCAACATTTTCATTAAATTGAGTCAAATAACAAACAACAGCCACGCAGCCAAACGAACGGAGAGCCCGGTAAACAATCAGGCCACTTTCAAATGCGCAGTGAATAACTACTAAACTGACTAAGCAGTTGACATTAACAAATTGTTAGAATTTCAAAGTAAATTAAGGTTAATTTCTGTCTCTGGAACTAACATGATTTTCACATCTCACAAGTCAGTGTTGTCGGGCTATGGAATGCGGTTTATATATTTCAACACGTTTCTTTCGAAAACACCAAGTCAAGAATTTGATATTTATCGATAATAGGAAAACAGAGCAGGTTGTCCACAAGTTGAAATAAATTTGATCTTATCGATACATTTTAGGAAAATGAATCGGTTATCTGCGCGTGCAATATTTCCGAAAACTTAAAATTAGCTCTTACAGTTTTCGAGATCGACGCGTTTTTACAAATGGAATGACGGACAGACTAGTAGATGGATATGAAAAATCAACTAGGCTATTGATCTTGATCAAGAATGTATTTACTTTATGTGCATGACATCTCATATTATGCCTCTTGCAAACATCGCACAACAAAAATATTTTACCCATTTTACACATTTTTTAACATCCTTACTTTCTTACGCCCACATGTATAAAGACAGTCTATTCTTCCTTTCATTTCATTATGAAATATTTAGGTCTAAAATTTACTATCCAAATGTTTGTTTAATTCAAAGCTGTATTTGTGATATAACGTTTTTTTGACGTTTCTTAAGGGTGTGAAATATTCTTGATCAGTGTATGTTCTACATGAACTTGCTTTACAAATTTCTAGCTCTTGCTTGTATACGAAATATGCAATGTTCAACTATCGGTCCTTATCAATAAAGGGGAAGGCAATGGAATCATCGAGTAAAATAAGAAGATAAAGTTGTGGTGTAATACGCGAATATATGTTTTAAATTCGAGCTCCTAAAATTGTATAATTTAGTGTACCCACATTCACCTATTTTTGGAGATTAAAGCCAGATGTCATTAATTTTTAATTCCTTAACTGTATCTTCAAACAAAAACTTAATTTGATAACCGTTTATTCCTAAGAATGCTTCCATAATGATATTATTTAGTAGTTTGATATTTGTTTCAGGAGCATGCAAGCTCCTATCTTATATAAATGAATGTAAATATCGATACTAATGAAGCTCTCAATTTGGATATCTTTTGAGATCTGAGATGTCTTCATTTTAATACGTTATATATATTTTGTAATAAAATTACAATATTTTACAAGTGCAAGTCAAAGCAATATTTGAGCAAATGATGAATCCCAGGAACGCGGCAAAGCCGCAAATAATGTGTTTATATAATCTGAATGTCAAAATAAAATGTGTAACATAAATAGCTTATGATGGCTCGAGGTCGGGCAATAGAAAATAAGTAAAACTCGGAAATAAATACGCCAGAATAAGTAGTGTTAACGAGTCTGTAGAGCAGGCACCTACACGGCCTGAATACCCACAAGCTAAAATAGTTTTAACCTCATTTCCACCCAGCAGATTTTTGGGTGGTCCAAAAGCTGAAGAGTTTATAAAATTAACGTCGTCATGACATTCAAGCAGCCCCCCGTTTCCGTTACCTAGGTCATCAGACTACCCGTCCCTCCTCCTCCTCGCCACTTGTCACGCTCCAAAACATCCTTTGAGCTGTCGCTGTGCATTTGTATGCGTTTTGCCTGCCTGATTTATGTGTGACGATGAGTTTAGCTGCTAGTATGTGTGTGTGCATGTGCGTGTGCTTGTGTGTGTGTTTACGTCTCTGTCGTGTTGGCGTTTGTCGTTACAAACTTAATTAATGTTATGCTCCGCCATCGCCTCTGACACCGCTCGCCAGTGCCAGTCCTGCCCTGCCCTTGTCCTCCAGGCTCTTGACTTTTGTCAAGCACCGCAAAAACTGCAGCCGGTTGACACTGCGCCACTGTCAGTTTCAGCTGACGTTTGGTGTTTGTGTTCTGTACTGCGTCCCAGTCTCCGCCTTCGTCTCCGTCTCTGTCCCCATTCCAGACTTGTGTTTTGCATGTGATTAGGCGGCGTCTGTGTTGGAGTTTCACTTGATGCTGAAGTTGAATCCGCTTCTGGCCATGTATGTGTATGTGTGTGTGCGTGTGCCACAAAAAGGGTGCTCATCTTTGGAAAATTTTCTGTTTCTGTTGACGTTTGCCAAAATCGCATTGACAGCATTATCCTTATTGGCATAATCACCGCTTGACAAGAGATTTGTTTGTTGTTTTACGGTTTTTGTTGCTTATTTGCTTATTAGGAAGCTAGTTGATTTCGATGACTGTCGATAGGTGCTATAAGGAAGGGTTTCAAGATTTTTACTCCGTCTTCAGTTGAGTTTAATCGCTTTTTCCGAGATGTAAACTTAAACGAAGGCACCTTAAATTGTCTGCCAGCTTCAAGTTTTTTAAATTTGCACAAAACACGTGCTGCATTTTTCTATTCATTTGGTGCCACGCTCTTCGCAGGCTTGAGAGCCTCCGCATTTGTGGTATAGTTGGTGACGGGGCGCAGGGATCCAGACAAATGCCGACTTTACTTTGTGCAGCAGCGCGTGAATCGGGGTGTAAGGCAGAAATTCAACGTCTGGGCAGCCGGCACACAGAAAAATACGAGCAGCAGGAGCATTTTATTTGTTTATAGCGCAAACGGCGGCACAAAAAGTGCAACACAGCTGTCGGCTAAAAGGCAGCAAATGCAGCTAAAGCGCAAAGCTCCTGCCCGGATTCTTGGGTGCAACACTCATTGTCAATACTCCTGTGGGGCGGTTCAAAGTTTGCCAAGGAAGCTAACGCAGCTTATGTGAAATGTTTTCTAAAGGTGTGTGTCTATGTGTGTGCTGATGTGTGCCTAAATATATGTATGTCCATTCTCTGTCTGTCATGTGTTGCTGTCGTAATCAGTTTGCCCTGTAAATTGTGTAAAAAGTGAAAAGGATTTTTTGCGCTTTGTCCCAAGACATGATGGTGGGAATCTTTCTCTTAACTTTAAGCAAAATCTTAAAACATATCACAATTTGATTATTTAAACCAAATATTGTAAAAATACAGCCTGCACTCTTCAAATAAAAGTTTCCACATATCAGTCAATATTATCAATTGATAGTTTCGATTAACAGAGCTGCAGATGTGTTTTTATTGGAATCTATTTGTTATTTGTTTAACAGCTGATACACATTTTCCATATACGTCCTTAACAAAGTGCTTTTCCATCATCCCCACACCCCCTTTTAGTGGTTCGTAGTATCTGACCTGCACTACCAGCAGGGTGGCCACATTGGCAACATAATTTAAATGGCAACTTTAAATTGTTTACCGAACGCTTCATTCTAGCTGTAACGTAAATTTACGGGCCAGCAGCTAAACAAACACGCAAACACACTTACACCCACACTCACACAGATACACACACACACACATACACACAATGCCAGCGTCTATGTGTGCCTGCCTGTGGTTCGTCTGTGCTTTCTATTTGCGCTTAATCCGTGGATGGCAGCGTCCGCTGAAAAGCATAGTACATTTTTTGCCGTACTTCTGCAGGCGCGAAAAGATATGCACCGAAAAAAGATTCTGCTCGGGAGACTTGCTCATTACTGTGGCAATTTTTTCTGTGCTTGCATCAGTTCGGCCCGTCCCATTATGTTGAGTTTTAATTAAAATTAATTACATTAAGTGCTGCAAGCAAACAACACGCACCCGACCAGCACAAGCAGGATCAGCAATCGGCAGGCGAGTAAAAGAAAGAATCATTCTAAGCACAAAGCGCCCACAAAACACCATCCATACGCAGTGGGCGTGGCAGCAGCAGCTCTGCAACTGTGTCCAACTTAAAGTCTGCTCATGTGAGGCTTAATACGCTTTAAGCGACCCTCTTTTTAAGAGCTGCATATTTTAGTGACAGTTTTCCAAAGGAGTTTTTTATGTTTAATTAGGTTAAATTGGCCCAAGCGAACAAACGCTTTAGTTAGTGTGTTATTGTTTCAAATAAAATGCCTTTGTAAAGATTGGACATTGATATACCAATTAGACCTTAAGATCTGAACTGCATTATGGATAGATAGATAAATAATTAGTATTATAGATTTAAAAAGAAAGAGTAGGAAAGTGCTAAGAGCTTCTGCTTTAAACTGCAAAACTAACTTGTATGATTAATAAGTAAATAAATTAATGCATACAGTACATCAAGGAATTATTTATAACTAATTATACATGCCCTCTGTATTACAGGTAGTCTCTTGGCTTAAATAAAACACAGATCTTTTTAGTTTTTGTCATAGATATATATGCAGTCAGTTATCTTTTGAATTTTACTAACGATTTTATTTGCAATAAAATAATTACTAAATTTGAAAAATTATAAACTTTCTGAATTTTTAAGTTTAAACGTTTTTTAGGCTGACACTTTTAGTCTTGCTCCAAATAGACCAAAAGTTTTAAGCTCAAACTCGATGACAACAAAATATGAAATGCTGCAAATTGTTGAAGTGTTCGCTGGACTCTCAATGTGCAGTCCAGGCAGTCTAGGGGTACTTTTCAGGAACATAATAAAATACAACAAATCACAGAAAAATGTTTCCTTTTATTGTTTTCTTTTTTTTTAAATATATATTTTTCTGAGCAATTAAATGTTGCCAGTTGGCAAAAAAGTTCCACATTGAAAAGTTTGAGAGCACAAAGTTGAGGAAAAATTGTACAAAATTGTCAAGCTAAAATTGGGCAGCAAAAAGTAAAAGCCGGAATCGAAGGCAACACTCTGCAAATAAACTCCGGCACTGATACAAAATGTTCCGCAACAATAATAACTGCAACAACAAAAGCAACGACGTCAACTGAAAATAAAATGAAACGAAGAAAATACATTTTGTAATACCAGCGTGGAAAATCATAAATAAAACGCATGTAATCCACGATTGAGTGCTTAAGTTGATTTCCAAGGGGGGCGATGCCCGCCCAATGTGTATGCTCCCCAAACACACTCAATCAGACAAACACACACACCCACACACACATATACACACACATATACACAATATTTACATTTCGATACACGTTATGGTTGCTGCTGTGGTTGCCATATAAAAATCACTGTCTATATTGAAAAGTCATCAATCATGAGGCTGGGAAAGTCAGCAGACCGCGAAATTTGTCAGCGTGGCAGAATTTGCCGAGCAACTCGAGGAAATCGTGACATGAAACTTGCTGAGCCTAAGTACTATATGCCATAAAGTTTAGCCAGATTTCGTTGGCTTAATTTGGGGGCAGCTTTAAGCAGCTTTAAGTGCGCAGACCTGCAAGCACAACAAAGCATAACGAATGGGCGCAAAAACACAGCCAAATGAATGGCTGAATAGATAGAAACACAAGCCGAAGTGCGGCCAGGGCCAAGAAATGCACAAAGCAGCAAAGCGGCCCCCGAAAGCGACTGGCAAAAGCAAAAAGTAGCCAAGGCAAAAGTTTACATAACATTAAACAAAGCGCACAATGGCCAACAATACGAGTGGGCAGGGGCAGACTTGGGCGCCCCTTTGATGAGTGCGAATGGACAGTGGAAGGCTGAGAGGCAATAAAACACAAGTTAAGTGCAAGCCAAAGGACCACAGGACGAAGCACATAGACACAGCAGACACAGAATTTGTTTAGACTTTTTGCAGCCAAGTCAAACAAAACGAGTTGCGCATAATGAAGCAAGGCACAAAGCGTTACAGGACCTACTCCTGCCTCCTGCTGCTGCACTCCTCGAACGCGCTTTATAAATGTGGCAAGTCGCTCAGTCAAGAAGTGGCCATTTGGAATGCTTTTTTTCTATTTTGCTCCAGGTAAATAAAATCTATGCCAAATTATCAGCAGCCACAGAACTGAACTGAACTGAATTGCCGAGTTTCACTTTCTTGGTTTTTGGTCTGCACACCCAAAAACTTTTCGCCCGTTATAAGAAATTATTTCATTAACAACTTCAATTGGTAGTCGTTAGGTATGTGAGTTTGATCCTCTTCCCTGCGGTGCGTTGCTTTGCTTGGCTCTGCTCTGCTCTGCTGCGCTGCACTTTCTCATAGTTGTTCGGCAAGTTTTATTTCAGTAAATGTTATAATCGTGTTAGTAACCAAAGTTGTGGATAAATGTTTACCAATGGGTGAGTAAGTGCTTTAGGATGAAGTACATGGCTCTAATTGTAAATTAAGTTTACCATTGTGGCAATTAAGAGGCGAGCTTCAACGGTAAAACTTTTTGGAGCTAAGAACTCCAAGCCCCAAATTTAAGCTTCAATGTGATGCGAAGGAAATCCATACACATATATATATATCTGTTTATAGAAGAGTATTATCCAGAACTGAACATTAAACACTTGACAACCCCAATTTGCATAACGAAAAACCCCCCTTTTAAACACCCACACACAAACACACACTCAACTAATACAACTACTTAATTCCTCTTTATGGCCGCTTGGGCCATAAACTGCGCACTTAAAATGAAACATGCTTAAATGTGATTCAACATCGTCCATAAATAAATTATGAAAAACGCTTAACTACTTTCGACAGCTTATAAACGCCTACAAAATGGCCGTCCCACAACTATTTGAGTGTGTCTGTGTGTGTTTGTGTGTCAGTTGTGGTGTTGATTTACAGTTGCACATTTCTTAAGCGGGTCTCGTCGTCGGGCCCGTCTTCTAGGACTGCGGTGGCCGTAAAGCAATTCATTTCCCTTATGCATTTTGTAACAGGCAAAGGCAACGGCAACAGTAGCAGCTACCAGGTAGAAGCAGAGCTACTCGGATACCGACAATACGGACCCAAATGGGCCCCACCTTCCCGGCACCGAATGGCGCAACGGAAGCGCTTTTCAATGAAATTTATGACGCATGGAAACATTAGACGATCGTTGACGTTTACAAGTCCGCGTCGCTTTCTTCCTTTGCGAAGGGCGGTGGGCGGTGGGGCGGCGCCTTGGCCTATGCTAATGTCCTGACACCAAGAATTTATGAGTCCCGCAAAAGTTGTGTGCTGTCTGTTTTGGCGTATGCTCGCTAATTTTTTGTAAGGCACCTCGAAAGAATTTCAATTAATTATAATTTATGTGGCCGAAACGAAAGTTATCTGGCTGAACCATAAAACTGCTTCATATAGATAAGAATTTGACCTACGATATTGGGGCAGCAATGGTCGGATTGTCTGATAAAGTCCTCCTAAATTATTAAATCAGTAGCTATGTAGGTTGCAATATTTAAAATGCCGCTTAACTCTGTGACACACGTGGGCTTTAAACAAAAAATTTCAACCAGCTCCGTCGCTTGCATGTTGACGCCTGAAAGTATGCAATGCCCGCGTCGTTTGTTGCTCGTTAGTAGTTTTGAGCTAAAAACAAAAACAAAACGAACAAAAAATATGGGCTGCCCTTTTTTTCTGGTATCTCTCTTGTGATTTTCCCCGACGCCGTCTCGCATGGAGCGCTTTGTTTCGGCAGCCGTTTACCAACTGGCCCGCCTCCAACAACACCCCCTCCACGCCCCGCCAGCACCTCGACGTCGCCGAGCAGTCGATGGTCGTGTAAGCAGCCAAGCAGCGGAAATGATTCGTCGTAATTTTCCTTTGTGTAATCAACTCCTTTGTAGGGAATATTTTGTATGTTCATATGGCTTGCCGACTACGCCGCCGCTTTTGACTCCGGCTCCGGTTCCGACCGCTGCACCGTCTCCGCCTACGTCCGCGAATTGAGAAAGCGGCAACTCCCACGCGAAGTTTTGCGTGGTGTGCTTTTAGGCGTACGTAATGCCTCTTTGCTGTATAGTTGTAATTCGCAGAGAATATAAGTGTTAAAAACTTTTTTAAATTATTCGCCCGGCTATACATCGGCTGGGTTTTTACCAGTTCATTCATTTAATTCGACAGATATTCATATTTTAATTAAATTCTTTAAGCGAACGAAATAATTATGCAAATTTGCAAGGACAAGAAATATTTCCATTCATGAGTGTCAATCTCTCAATTTCCTATTCCACTTTGGTGCGTTTACAGAACTTTCAGCATGCTGTCAGCAGGTGCTGCGGACCCCCATCAAGACGAGGACCATAGTCCTGCGGCCAGGTGTTTATCCCATCCGCGTCATGGCTGACTTATTACCGCGCTATCTCTGTCGACTCGCCTCAACACGATTATTATGAAGTTTGCCTGTCAACGAGCGAAAAATCCACTCAATTTCAAAAGCAGCCACTGAAATCTCCCTTACTCTCACCAAGGTTGCCTTATCACTTGCTGGAAGCGAAGTTTAGCGCCATCAATTGATCATTATTTTATGTTTAAATGGTGATTGCTGATGGGCGTTAATTTACCAGATTATTCGTAAATATTTAATTTGGAAACAGTCAGGAGCGCACAACTTGGAGATACTCTCTTTCTATGTCACTAAATTAAAGGCTGAAACATATTTTGACTCTAGAGATATACCCAAATAAGATAAAATCAAATTCAGAATTTACGAGCTTCACCTGATTAGGAATTTTGTTAAAATCATAAACGCGATGAACCTATTAAGATTTACTATTTTTAACTCATAAATTAAGTAGCAGAAAATTAAGTTAAAAACCTATCGATGAATGTTTTGCTATATTTACATATATTTATTGTAAGGTGTATTTATCAATGTTTTACATTAGCATTGTAATTTAGCTTTTGTGTTGATTTAATATAAAAACTAATTATTATAAGTGTTAATGCGAATGCTTTATTATCGAAGATTATATAGAGCATCGTAGTTGGTTTAATTGGCTTGCAAGTTTTCTTTCATTTTCTTCTTAATAGATTGCGCTATGCACAAACAATTTGTTGCATCTTACTTCCAACGACAACAACAAAAAGCTGCTTTAGTAGAATATGTGAGAAATTATTGTTTAATTATTCAATCAGTAAACAGCGATTTTTATATAAAAAAATATTATAAAATATTATTAAAGTCAATGTGTGGTAAAACTTAACAAATTTAGCCTAATTGCATAAATTTAGAGTTCTATTTATAGACTTTTTATACCCTGAACCCATTGAAAATGGGTAAAAAGGGTATAATGGTTTTGTGCAAATGTATGTAACAGGCAGCATCACTAGCCGAGTCGAATTAGCCATGTCCGTCTGTCTGTCTGTCTGTCTGTCTGTCTGTCTGTATGAACGCGTCGAT